>JAJOZX010002241.1:235000-457500 GCA_023014485.1 Bathynomus jamesi
TTTCCGCTGAGATATGCCCTTTAAATAGAAGCGAATCGGTTCTTCCTGAACTAAAAAAAAAAATATATATATATATATATAGATAGATAGATAGATAGATACTAACAAGTAGACAAACAAATTCTTTCTTCCACGCCATCATCAAACATTCTTAGAAGACACACGTGGTCAAGGAATCAGAAACAATGAAAACGTCTGTTTTGTCCCAAAAGGCCCGCGAAAGCAAGCCCTTAACATCTAAAGGACGCGTAGGCGGCGTCTCAAGATTATGGCGGGAAAGTTTCCGCGTCACAGAAAGTATATAAGCGAGATTCCACTGATACACATTCCAGCAGGGTTGAAGCACCTTAAACAGAAAAAAACAAAACAAATCACTCGCTCGCTCGCTCACTTCTCGCTTGCATTTCTCGTCATGTTTCACTTTTCTCCTACGTCAGTTGTTATTTTTATTTTTTTATTGGGTTCAGAATCCCAGCTGAGCCGTGAACGGCCAAGCTCTGAAGGGCCAGTTTAACCTACAGCCCAAGTTAAGCTAGACTAAAAACTTACGGACTTGGAGGTCCTATTAGGTCCTACCTCAGGGTTGCTGACTCGATGTGGGCCTACCTTAGGCCTCATTGCATAAAATTAAGAAAAAAAACAAAAGGGGCACTACTTATGGTCTTCCCTCTAAACCTTGCAACAACAACACAACCTGCACCATTGCACGATGCAACAATCTTGTATCTAAACAACCAAACTGAATTGCAAGAGAGCTCTCTATAAGACCACGCCCTGTGTGTGCCGCATTCAACAAGCGAGTAGGAAGGACGCGCAGCGCCCCAAAAAAATGATGCCACAAGAGTGCCCAAACAATGATGCCACAAGAGCCCAAAAATGCTAGCTCTAAATTAAGTCAATTTTTCACTAACCTTACAATTATGAGATGGATATATATATATATATATATATATATATATATATACCTTAAATCAATCAGCTTAGTCATCATATCGCCTTGGGACAACAATGGCTCTTCCTCTTATAGATTTTCTAACACTCCCCACCGAAGAGGCAATGTTGTCATTACCTTCTGCAAATTTAGCCAAGCCTTCTCCATGAGGCTGTAACTCAAATGTTTCATCTTGACTATCCGTGTTTGTGCTGATTTCTAAAGCATAGAGTTTTTGTATAGGTCTCTAATTTTCCTCCTGAAGTCTTTACCAGTGCAGACCTAACTAAATTATCTTTGCCAACAAACAACTCTTCAATTATGCCAAGCTTCCAGCATTGCCTTGGTCTTTCATCCCCAATCATTACCACTTCTCCCACCTTCATACAATTTGCATTGGAGCCCTTTACATTGCCTGATGGGTAATAATTGAGTTCTGGCAAGTATTCTATCTGCCACCTCTTCCATAACTGATCTTGTAGCTCTTCAAGGTACTTGAACCTTTTGGTTAACTCTTCTTGAGTGCTCTGGATAGGCTGTAAGTCTTCTGGCAAACTGGGGCTTGATGTTAATCGTTTACCACAAAGAAAATGATTTGGTGTCAATGGCTCTGCATCCTGCATATTGTTATAAACAAAGGTGATAGGCCTAATGTTCTCCATTGCTTCTACTTCACACAAAACAGTGCAGAATTCTTCTTTGCTCAAATGAGCATTAGCTAAAAGTTTCTTTAATGGACACTTTACACTTCACACTAGCCTTTCCCAAAATCCTCCCCACCATGGTGCTCTCTCAACAATAAACTCCCACTGTACCCCCATGGTGTGAAAAGTAGGATTGGAATCCCTTCTCTTTTAGCAAGGACCAAACTTCTTGGAGTTCCTTTGCAACCCTTTTGAAGGTTTTTGCATTATCCGATATGATTTTATTTGGGAAACCCCTTCTGTTCACAAACCTTTTAAAGGCCAAAAGAAATACATCACTACTTAAGTTGCTTATCAACTTCAAATGGATTGCTCTGGTAGTAACACATGTGAAAAGACATATAACCTTTGTTAGACTCCCCTTGCTCATACACATAGACTGGACCTGCGAAGTCTACTCCCACTACATCAAATGGGGCAGTATATCTGTCCTTTAGTTTTAACTTTATCCGCAAAAAGGCTAGCTTCACATCTGCAGCCAGGGCCGCATTTAGCGGGTGGCGCACCGGGCAAATGTCCAAGGCCCCGCGCCCGATGGGCCCCGCAAATTTCAATTGAAAAAAATTAAACGTCACGTATTTGCCATCTGCGACGAGTTTTACTTTTTCCGGCAGGCGGCATGGCATCAAGCATTCTAATATCCGCTTTGATGGTGTTTAATTTGTTGTTCTTGTTAGTGTTACTCATTTCTAATGTTGTTACTAACTTGCCTCTTGTTGTTTCTGTTGCAGATTCATGATTTATGTTCTTATTGTTGGCATTGTAATACGTACAACATGGAAACGAGCCGTGACCGGGATCGAAGGAGGAAATATAAACCCGGTAGTGAAAAGCGTAAGGATAAGAAGCGCAGAGAAGAGTTTCTTGCGACGGTGCCGAAACTGACTAATTGGATTAAATCAGCAGCAACTAAGTCAGCCCCTTCAGCAGGCCCACCAGCTGCCTCCGCTACTTCAGCAGCTGCGTTTTCAGAAGACGCGTCTACGTCAGTGCGTTCAGCAAGCCCAGCAGCTGCCTCCACTACTTCAGCAGCTGCATTTTCAGGAGACTCGTCTACGTCAACCCCTTCAGCAGGCCCACCAGTTGCCTCCGCTACATCAGCATCTGCGTCTTCAGAAGACCCGTCTACGTCAGTGCGTTCAGCAGGCCCACCAGCTTCAGGACATGTAATTAATGACATTGGTTTGTGGCCACAAGTGCTGACCGATGACTTTAGAGAGTTCTGGATAGAGCGGGGAACATCAGATTGCCGAAATTATGACAGCGACTTCAGTAACTCTTCAACTACTGAAAGTGGTACACCACGCCGATGTACGAAGACATTATTTGTTAAGAAACATAGCCTGACGAATGAGAGGATTGAGGTGTCATGGCTGTGCTATTCTGAGTCCACAGGCTGTGTTTACTGTTTTGTCCGTAAATTAATGTCGAGGGCGGACAGCAAATTCACAATCGGGTTCAACGACTGGAAGCATGGTAGACAATCAGTCGAAGCACATGGAAAATGTGAGCAACATATGGAGTCGATGAGATATTTGTTGGTTAGAAAGTCTGTCTCCGGCCGTGTTGATTCGAAAGTGGTGAAACCAGTTTGAAAAGGAGAGCAACTACTGGCAGGATGTTTTGCGGCGCTGTGCCGACGTTATCAAGTATATCACGTCACGAGGACTAGCAATTCGTGGACACGACTCCCGTTTCGGTTCACCAAACAACGGCAACTATTACGGAATTTTGGAACTTTTAAGTAAGTATAACAGTTTTCTAGCTGCGCATATAAGCGAGCATGCCAACAAAGGTAGCGGACACACCTCGTATCTCTCATTTCATTTGCGAGAAACTCATACTGTTGATGGCCGATAAAGTACTTCAGACGATTATCCGAGAAATCCAGCAGTCAAAATACTACTCTCTATCTGCCGACTCTACGCCTGATGTTTCCCACACCGATCAACTGTGCTTCACCGTCCGATATGTGGTTAAGTCTGGGTCCGTCGAGCGATGGAATCGCCGACGTGGTCCTCAACTTTCTGGAGACGCATGGCATTCGAATTGGAGACTGCAGAGAACAGTCTTATGATAACGCAAGCAATATGGCAGGGAAATACAACGGCGTAAAGAGCCACATCAAGTCAAAATCTCCATATGCTGAATTTGTGCCATGCATGTGCCACTAATTAAATCTTGTGGGTAAATCATCAGTGGACAGTTGCACAGCAGCCGTTGAATTTGTTTATGCTCATTCAGAATGTCTACACGTTTCTCGTCTCCTCGACATACCGATGGCGTCGACATGTAGAGGTTCTTGATAGTAGTTCCCGTAGTGAGAAACTAAAGGTCGACAAAGGTCTCCGATACCCGCTGGTCAGCCAGATCAGATGCCGTCCAATCTTTAACCGAAGGCTACGCCGAGAATATCGTGGTACTGGATGGGCTAGCAGCAGATACCAGCCAAACTGCGGAAGCCAGGATCGAAGCCAGGGGATTGTCTAAACAGCTTCAACAACTCGAAACAGCCATTTTATTGGCTTCATGGAACACTATTCTCGAACGATTTCAAAAAAGAATGCATCTCTGCAAAAACAAGGAATGTCGTTAGACTCAGCCACCCTCTTGCTGAAATCACTACTGCAATTTGTTGAAGATCTCAGATCAAGATTTGCCGAATTCGAGGACCAGGGCATCAGAAAGTGTGGTCATCGAGTATACAAGGAATCGACTCAACGCACAAAGAAGAGAAAGCGCCATCATGACGAAATCGGAACTGCCGAAGATACGAACCTGACACCAAGAGATTCATTTCGGACCACTGCATTTCTACCGATAACACTGGTCAACACTCATTTTATTGCCAATCATATTAGAGTGATTTTGGGGTAACTTTGTGGTGCTGATTCCGAATATGACATCGGTTTTGCTAGATTGGCTCTAATTTATGAGATAATTGGTACCCCATTGAACGCGTAAAAAATGCAAAAAATTTAATGTTCAGGCGGAGCCTACTTACTGGTTGGGTGGCCGATGACTTATATACGGAGGGGGAATATTCTAGAATGATCGCGGAGTAAACACTAAGAATATTCGCGTCTCACCATCTAGAATGTTCCGGTAGTTTCCCATATGCACGCGTTATGGTTACGTTTCCTATTAATTGAGGGTATTCATTATCTCAAGAACTAGAGCCAAATCGGAAAAACTACTTTCATTTTGGAATTCAGCAACCCCAAAATACCCTAAATTCGTACGAATTTCCTTGGCAACGAAACAAAAAAATTTTTTTGTTGACCTGTGTAATTGATAAACTGTGTACCACTCTGAACACTCGTCTAGAAGCGTACGCTGTCCTGCAGAAAAGATTTGGATTTTTGTATTTCCTTCTAGTCCTGGACATCGACAGTCTTCGACGGTCAGCTGAACATCTAGTAGAATGCTATCCGGTTGATCTGGAGGAAGAGCTGGTAACAGAAGTTGTGCAGTTCGCTGCCCTAATGAAACTCACCGAAAGTGAAACAGAATTCCAGACGGAACGTGAAGACATGTGCAACAGATTTTATCGGCATATGAACACAAACGAACTGAAAGGAACATTCCCAAACATGGAAATAGCAATGAGAATATACCTGTGTATGTTTGTCACGAACTGTTCTGGTGAACATTCATTCTCGAAACTCAAACTGATCAAAAATTACCTTCGCTCCATAATGGGCCAGGAGCGCCTTTCGTCCCTGGCGCTGTTGAGTATAGAGCATGAGGTGTTGCAGTCAGTGAGTTTCGAGGACACAATCACACAATTTTCCAAACAAAAAGCCAGGAAGCGTCTTATGTAATATTCATTACAAATCTACACTCTATCTACAGTACAGTAAGCTGTACAGTTTAGCTGTTTATTAAGTGCATTACAATAACTGTGTAGCTGTTTATTAAGTGCATTACAACCGTGTAGCCTACTAGTGTAGTTGTATACACTGTATGTGTACATAGTTAAGTTATAGTCTTTAATATCACATTAATAAGCCGAATCGCTTCCGCATGTGTGTTTTGTGTGTGTTAAAAAAACATATCTGTTATGTGCATTACAAAATATTGTCATACATTAAAACACTAAAATAATACATCCCGAGAAATAGTTTGCCCAAGGCCCCGCACACTGTAAATGAGCCCCTGTCTGCAGTCAATGCTACTCTACCAAACCTGAATCTCAGTAACAAGGAAAATAAATCTGCATTTAAATTTGGCCCAGCATCCAAACAGTCATTCAAGGACACACCACCTTTGTCCTTGGCTGAGCCATCAAAAACTACCCTCAGTTTGGTGGTAGTTTTGTCTCGCCGTACCATTGCATGGTGTGGCAGATAATGTGCCTCCTGGCTCACCAGCTCACCTTGCAACCTTTCAGCATAGCCCTCCTTTACATAGCTTAGGATGGCCTCATTGTATTCAATTAACTCCTCCTCATTTTTTCTTAGCCTGTGCAATGAAGTCTCCAACCTCCTATTAGCTAGCTGAAGGTTTGAACTGGGTTTGCAAGAATCCTTCCAAGGGAGGCCAACTTCATAGCAACCATCTCTAAACCCAATCCCTTTTTCAAATTGCTCTAAAACATCACTGTTCACTGTACTTGCCTGTTTGTCCTTTATGCCAATGGATTCAAGTTCCCAAAAGGCTTTCAAATGCCTTTCCAAACCATGGCTGTTCTCAATCTTAACAAAAAGAGCTTTAACCTCCATTTCATTGCAACAGCTCTCATGCAGCATCCAGCCTAGCTTACTTTCAATAGCTACCGGACCTCGAGATGATGTGCGGACAATATTACCAGTGATGAAGTCCCAATAATAGTCAGCTCCAATCAAAACACTAATATCTTCTGTTCCTTCAAACTTATTATTGCCCAAATTAATTCCTTTAACTTGCAATTCTTGGACACATGCCATATCTAAACAAGTAGTGACTGGAGCACAAAGTTCCTCAATCTCTACAGTTTGGACCTTGATAGTGGGACTTTGTGGTAACAATCCCTTAACCAGAACTTCTACCTTCTTAAATTTGGTTCGGTTTTGAACGGAACCCCCAAACCCAGAAATTCTTAAATGTTCCCTCTTAAGTTCTTTAAACTTCAATTTTCTGGAAATTCTGGTCTTAATAAAGCTACACTGGCTACCACTATCAAACAACACTCTTACAGTAGCTTCTCCATCATTCCCAATTAATAATGCTGCAGCTGTTTGCAATAATCCCCCTTCACTTTTACTCCCTTTCATAGCAGTGGTATGTACCACTGATGTTTCTACTTCTGGGGTAGGCCTACTAGGAGTGTTTTCACACAATAATGGCTGATGCCGGCCATGGCATTTTTTGCACAAAATTTTAAACTTACAAAACCTTGCTCTGTTACCTTTCAAAAAACATTTAAAACATGCTGTGGACTTAGTTACCCTGTCCTTTCTCTCCTCAAAAGGTAAAACCTCAGCCACCTCACATTTATATGACTTGTGGTTGCCTTCGCAAAATATGCATTCCTTGATTCCCTTTAATTTATTCCCAGAGGATGCATGCAGAGCTGACACTGTACCTGGGCTATTCCTTTTTATAGAAACTTTGGTGCTGTGCCTGCCTTTGTCCCCTTGTTTAACATCCCACTGTGCAAACTCAATTCCCTCTCGTCTTGCTAATTCTGTGCCTAAAAGACTTAACATCTACTGAAGGGGGACGTACACATGTTCTGTAGAGTGTCCTCTACTTAATTCAAGCACAATTGAGCTAGGCAATTTAGACTCCAGTACAGTGACCAACATTATACCATACCTTTCCATTTCTACACCCAAGTTGTCCAGGGACCTAGTTCTAACTTCAAATTCATCATATAACTGCCGTAGCTCCTTGACACTGTTGGGATTATTAACAGGAGGTATAGCTAAAAGTTCGCGGAGGTGGCTTTTAATTAAGATCTTTGGCTTACCAAACCGTTTCTTTAATATATCCCAAGCCACATTATAATTAGCCTCTGTTAATGCTAATCCTGCTATTGTCTTTGCTACCTCCCCTTCCAAGAGGGACTGCAAATAATTAAACTTCTCCACCGCGCTTAACACTTGACTAGAATGAACTGCTGATTGAAAACTGTCTGCCCATCCTTGCCATTCCTGAATACTCCCAGAAAATGTTTTGAGTACAAGCCTCGGTAATTGAACTGCAGATCTGTTAACCTTAACTTCACAAACACCATTTGTTGAGGGTTGTGTCTCATTATTAGACCTAGTCTCTAACTGTACTGAGCTGCTAAACTCTTTTGTTCTGTGACATACTTTAATTATATCATCAATAATCTCTTCAAAGTAAATTATGTTATTTTCTATGTCATCCTCTTCTACAAGAGCCTCAATTTTAACATTTACTTCGCTTAGAGCAACCTTTTTAATTTCTAATATGGAAAGCTGCGCAGTCACTAAGCTTAAATCCTCTTGCTCTGTGGCAGAATCTATAGTGGCAATGACCTTTGTAATTAGACCTTTGTAGGCACTTCTCCTTTTTTTAAACTTGTTCAATTCAGCTGCACTCATCTTCAATGCAAACAACAATTGGGCTCAATTTCCAAATAAGCTGAATTGGCAAAAATACTTAACCAAACTGATCAAACTAAAATTTTGCTTTTTTCAAATAAACTGAATTGCTTGGTTGGGGTACTGACCAGCCACCAGTATGGAATACAAAATTTTCCACCCAAGTAGCTGGCGCACTGAAGTCTGCAACCTTCGCCTACGAATAATAAACCAAAATTAACCAAACCGGTAAAAATGTAGGCCCAAAACAACGACAGACAAGTGGCCAAGTTTCGCAATTGGGCGACCAAACTTTCTACCCTGGGACCTTAACTCGATAATAAACCAAAATTAACCAAACTGGTAAAAATGTAGGCCCAAAACAACGACAGACGAGTGGCCAAGTTTCGCAATTGGGCGACCAAACTTTCTACCCTGGGACCTTAATTCAATTATGCTCAACCCGTCTAGGCCTAACTTGGGCTACAATTTGCACAATCAGAACTTTGCCGGAAAATAGTCACTGACTCAGTCTTAGGCTAGAATCCGGTTCGAAGGACCATGTTTCTTTTTTTTTTACTTTTTTACTGGGTTCAGAATCCCAGCTGAGCCGTGAACGGCCAAGCTCTGAAGGGCCAGTTTAACCTACAGCCCAAGTTAAGCTAGACTAAAAACTTACGGACTTGGAGGTCCTATTAGGTCCTACCTCAGGTTGCTGACTCGATGTGGGCCTACCTTAGGCCTCATTGCATAAAATTAAGATAAAAAACAAAAGGGGCACTATTTATGGTCTTCCTTCTAAACCTTGCAACAACAACACAACCGGCACCATTGCACGATGCAACAATCTTGTATCTGAACAACCAAACTGAATTGCAAGAGAGATCTCTATAAGACCACGCCGTGTGTGTGCCGCATTCAACAAACGAGTAGGAAGGACGCGCAGCGCCCCAAAAAAATGATACCACAAGAGTGTCCAAACAATGATGCCACAAGAGCCCAAAAATGCTAGCTCTAAATTAAGTGAATTTTTCACTAACCTTACAATTATGAGATGGATATATATACAGTACACCTTAACTTAATATATACAAGCAATGCTGCATCAATCAGCTTAGTCATCATATCGCCTTGGGACAACAATGGCTCTTCCTCTTCTAGATTTTCTAACATCAGTAGCACAACTTGTCACATCAACCGCCCTCCGGCTTCCCGCCGGAGGAGCGGCCTGCTGTTCCTTCAAGGCTTTCGATCTATCGTCAAGTAAGACCTTCCGCCGTCAGCCTGCAGAAGCACTTCTTCGAAACCCAGCGCCGTTTCGACTTCAGCCGGCTTCAGTCCATCAAGCATCATCTCAACTCTACACGAAGCATCACTTGACGTAAGCTATAAATCCTTCCTGCAACAAACAACACTACCGCAGTAGGTGTTTCCATTGGCCTTTTCACCACACCTCAACCGGTTGCCAATCATCCTCGAGAGCACCGGCAAAGTTCAACACGCTACGAGAAAACATCCTTAAGGAGGATACAGTACGTGAATCTTCTACGAAGCTACAAGCCCAAATCACTTCACATTGGCTCAGCTTTCGCCGCTTTACGAAAAGCGGCCGCCAACGAGAATCCAATAGGCTCGTTAACACTTCACCGTGAAGACCTCGACTTGCGGAACAACTGATGGTCAATTTCACCTTCAAGCTCCCACTCTTCGAGAACGATCTCGACATGCATAACAACGGACGGCAACGACACCTCGGGCCTACAGTTCAATAGGCCAACCTCCAAGTAACTCATCATCCTAGAGGTATCACCCGTGGTCGGTAAGCTCTCTTTTCTTAAACAATAACGCAAAGCCTACACCAGTGTACCGCAGAAGCGTAGGCTATAAACGCAAAGTGTTTTACGAATCGTTCAAACTAACTCTCGTTGAAACTCAGTAGGCCTATTTCCTAATCCAAGTGTCATTACAATATTTGATTGTGCATCAGACTAATTCTCTAATATAAACCCACACTAGGTTTATTTCCTGTGCCCAAGTCAAGTGTCATTCCAATACCGTATGCGTGTACCATCCAACTATTGTTCTTTCGTGTAATCCATAAATACTTTGCATCCGTTAATTTATGTGATTTATTTAAGCATTTCATTATTGAAGGCCTAATCCATTTATAGTGTACTAACTTACGTACATTTCTTCCAATTACACAGGTCAACAAAAAAACATTTTTTTTTTCGTTGCCAAGGAAATTCGTACGAATTTAGGGTATTTTGGGATTGCTGAATTCCAAAATGAAAGTAGTTTTTCCGATTTGGTTCTAGTTCTTGAGGTAATGAATACCCTCAATTAATAGGAAACGTAACCATAACGCGTGCATATGGGAAACTACCGGAACATTCTAGATGGTGAGACCGAATAAAATGCCATTATGTATTTCATGTGTTTACTTTTGTATGATTTGAGACAATTTCAATGCGATTTGTAAGTATGCTCCGCCTAAACATTAAATTTTTTGCATTTTTACGTGTTTCAATGGGGTACCAATTATCTCATAAATTAGAGCCAATCTAGCAAAACCGATGTCATATTCGGAATCAGCACCACAAAGTTACCCCAAAATCACTTTAATATGATTGGCAATAAAATGAGTGTTCACCAGTGTTATCATTAGGCTGCAGCATCTTGTTCTTTGTTCCATTTATGCGTTATCACTTAGCATCATATAATTGCCGTTATATAAATGATATCCATATAACCACTGTCATAGCATTTCTTCCAATTATCATTAGACTGCAGCACCTTGTTTCGTGTTCCATCTATGCGTAACTCTAGTCTACCTAATCAGTGTATTACGTAATCCATACAGCGTACCGAAACGTACGTACATAATTTCTATTATAATTAGTTTGTATCATTTATTCCATGTTCTATTTTTGCATGACATTAGTCTACCATAAATGAATGTATTACTAGACAATTAAGCTCTTATCCATTTTACATATCGGCTGAACCCCATGTCATCTTAGCATAATATAAACGCCGTTAAATAATTGTTATTCACTATAATTACTGTCAATCATTTGTTATTCACTGTGAACAAGTAACAGATTTATTTTCTTAATTAAACACAAAACCATAAGGTAATTTTTCTAACCTTAACAATATTTGCTTGGGTGTAATCCAAGCTGGTGACCTCGAAGCAATTCGTATCACTCAGAAATATTATAGTAGGCCAATTCCATTAGCCACTTTCAACCGGTGATACTGTTGGACATCATAAATTGTTGACACAGCCTGTCATTAACAATCGATCATTATATCAATTAATCATTAGCACCAAATTAATCAGCATTACCTCATTCGGCTAAGATTAGGCCCACTATATATATATATATATATATATATATATATATATATATATATATATATATATATATATATATTAGGGTGGCCCTTAGTTGTATGTGATTTTCTGAAATGAAATATTTTTCATCTCCCAACCTCCAAAGTTGTTCTAATCCATGTAAAAATGCTCTGTGTAAAATTTCAGCTCAATCAGACAATATTAAGATGGCCCGATGGCCCCCAAAGGCCCTAAAGTTTCAGATTTTAACAATATTGATATTTTTTCATATAAAACCGTTTTTATCTTCTTTACAGTGTTTTATTCGAAAGAAATATAGAATATGATCGAAAGAGAATTCAATTTACAATAAATTTAGTTATAACCATTATTTACTTAAAACCAAAATTGGACGAGATATTCACGGAAATTGAAAAGTATCATAAGTGCGTAAAAAAACCGCTTCTGGAAGTTCTAGAAAGTTCTGCGCCTGCGGCCTACAGTATATAAGCGGCGTAATTATTTGTTGTAAATAAAATTCACTTTCGATTATGCTTTGTGATTATTTTCCCAAACAAAGTTTGCAAATGAATTATAAAGGTTTTATATTAGAAATACCAATTATCGGTGAATTTTGAAATTTAGGGCCTTTGGGGGCCACCTTAATATAGCCCAATTGAGCTGAAATTTTGCACAGAGCAATTTTTTATATATTGGAAGAAGATTAGGGGTTGGGAGCAAGTAATTTCAAAAGTTGAAAAATAGGGGCCACCCTAATATACTGTACATATATATATATATATATATATATATATATATATATATATATATAACCTTATTGTGGTTCCGCGCGTCGCTCTCTCTTCACACGAAGGTCAAGCTGGTGGCCCCGCCTCTAGGTCTGGCTTGGTGGAGGAGCGAGTTGCTCTCTTGCGCTTTCCACCGCACATAGCGAGCTACACCCGGCTCATCCTGAGCCAGGCATCTAGTCTTCTTTTGAAGACTTCAACTTTGACCCCTCTAACGTTTCTGAGGTCCTTAGAAAACTGGTTACAAAATTTTGGCCCCCTGACAACCAAGCTATTTTCCTTCAGTGTTGAGGAGGTCCCTTGTCGGGCCTTTAATTTTGGAACACCACACATTCTGCCTTTCCTATTTTCCAGCGTCGTTTGGATGGTAATTGGGTTTAGTTTGAGGTTTGGTACCAGTTTTTCGATCATTTTCCATATGTAGATTATGGTACACCTCTCTCTTCTTCTTTCCAGGGAGTACAGATTTAGTTTACGTGGTCTTTCCCAGTAGTTGAGTTCTTTGCAGCCATCACTCTTGGCTGTGAAATGTGTCTGCGTTTCTTCTAGTTTATTAATTTCTACCTTTTTATATGGAGACGTCAAAACTGAGCAGTATTCAAGTTTTGGTATGATCAATGTTCTCAGTTTAATTTTCTCATTTCTACCATATCTCAAGAGCTGAAATTTCTCGGTGTTAAATGTCATATTGTTGTCTTCTGACCATGTATATATTTTGTTCGTGTTCCTCTGCAAGGCCTCCACTTCATTTACATCGCTGATTTTTCTGCTGATCTTTGTATCGTCCGCAAATGATGTTACTATACTTTTGCTGTTTACTCCACTGTCTATGTCTCTTAGCATGATAATGAACAGGAGTGGGGCCAATACTGTACCTTGTGGTACTGAGCTGCGTACTTCTGATTCTGATGATGATACACTTTGAATTCTGACGACCTGTAGTCGTTCTTTGAGGAAGTTGTAGATCCATTTTCCCTCTTTGCCTGTTATTCCCGTATGTTTCATTTTATGTGCTATTATACCATGATCGCATTTGTCGAAAGCTTTAGCAAAATCCGTGTATATAACATCATAGTTTTCATTGTCTTCAAGTGCATCTAGGATATTGTTATAATGCTCTATAAGTTGTGATAGGCATGATCTTCCAGATCGGAATCCGTGCTGATTTTCGTTGAATTTTTCTAGTGTTTCCCAGAAGTCATAGATTTTCTCTCTGACTATTCTTTCTAATATTTTGGTGAGGTGGGACGTCAGTGACACTGGTCTCTAGTTCTTTGCTTGAGATCTATCCCCTTCTTATATATAGGGACAATGTTTGTTCTTTTCAAGATGCCCGATATTTTCCCAGTGTCTAGGGATCTTCTCCATATCCAATATAAGGATGTAGCAATTTCATTTTTACAGTTTTTAATAAATAGTGCGTTCCATTTGTCCGGACCTGCAGCTGAATGTGATTTCATTTGTCCTATTGCTCTCGCTACATCATGTGGGGTAAAATCGATGTCTGTTATACATTCTCCTTGCATTTTCTCTTCGAAGAATGCATCTATGTCAGGTATCACTTTGTTACTTTTGGGGGTACTGAAGACCGATTTATACTGGGCTCTCAATGTTTCAGGTATTTCTTTTAGATCGTCTGTTAGTTCATTATTTCCTTTCCTTAAGTGCCCAATAGTAGCGCGCGTTTTTGTTTTCCTTTTCGCATAGCTGTAGAAATATTTTGGATTTTCCTTTATTGCTTCTACCGCTTTTTCCTCTTCCCTATCTGTATGGCCCTTTATCAGAGTTTGTATTTCCCTATCGATACTCTCCAGTTTTTCTTGTATTGCTTTGCTGGCATTGTTGTCTCCGCAATTTGCTAACTTCGTCGCTACTCTCTACTTCTCTTTTGCCTCTCTAGCCAGTTCCTCTTTCCTTTTGGCTGTGCTTTCGGAGCATATTTTTCCAAACTTCTCAACGTCTTTTCTTCCAAACTTGTTAGCATTTTCTCAGTTGTTTTATTCTCTAAAATTGTTCTCCACTCTATTTGGGCCATGTATGATCTGATTTCTTCCCAATTTATGGTCTTGGAGTTTAGGTTAAAAGCCCCAAATTCGCTTCTTCCTTCCGTATGTGTATTGTCTTTTAAAGTTATCGCCATATTTGTTGATAACTCGATTATATTGTAGTCTGAGATAATAGTTGGGGTTATTTTTATATCGGCAATCAAGTTTGTGTTAATTTGTGAATACCAGATCTAGGCAGTTATTTTTCCTGGTATTTTCTGTTATCTCCTGTGTCAGCATAAACTCGTTTGTGAGAGCCATCAACATTTTTCCTTGCTCCTGGTCCTCTCCTCTACCCCCTTTATCTTGCTGTATAAACATATTCCTACCCACCTTTTTGTATTTTATAAATGGGACATTAAAATTGCCGCAGAGTATTATATTAGGGGATGGAGAGTTTATGGACTTTATTAGGGTTCTGATATCATCCATGGCATTCGAAAATTTTTCGTTTGGAGAGTTTGGAGGTCTATAGATGACTATCAGTACCACGTTTAGTTTCTCTATTTTCACTGCAAGGGCTTCCACGAAGCTGTTGGATTTACTTATTATCGTCTCTGTCATATGCCTCTCATGTATATAAATAGCACAGCCACCTTTACGTCTCGCTGTTCTATCCGCTCTTCGTAAACTGAATCCATCGATATGCAATTCTTTCTTATCGATACAGTGTTCGCAGTTATCGCAGTTTCCTTGGCAATCTTTAAGATTTGTTTCTGTGAGGCATGTGATGTCCGCCCTTGTTTCGTCCATAAAACCTTTCAGGCACGAAACTTTGTTTAGAGAATTGTTCGGTTTTATTCTTTGAATATTTGCCAGGACAATGTTTATATTCTTTGTTTTGCATTGCCCCTTGTGCATTTTAAGTTCGTTGTCCTTTGGTATCGCGTGTTTTGTAGACTTGTGGTCCTCCGGGTTGGATCCGTTCCCGCCTACCTGTTCTGTAGCTTCTTGCCATGTAGCGTTCCGGCTCGAGGGTTCCCAGCTGTGTCAGCTGCATGTGCCGTATGAGACTTAGCAGACGTATTGTATCCGAGATGTTGAAAAATTTTTGTGTGCTATTTATGTTTTGTTTGCTATTTAAGTACATTTTTTTTCTCACATTCCTTCTGTTGTCATTTGAAACTTGTCCTTTGTCCTTTGAACTTGTCGAGAGATGATGGTAGTAGCATTTTCTCTATTACTGGCAGGTTCCATATGCTGCGTAGGACTTGCAAATGACTGGATGGTAGAATTTGCATTTTCCACCAAATTTGCAGTGACCATTATTGTAAAAATAGTTGCACACAGGAGGGTGTTCGTAAATACATTCTCCTCCCTTAATATTTGCAAATTCCTTCCACATAGTGTCAGGGCCGCCGAGAGAGAGGGGAAGCCGGGTTAAATCCCCGGAGCTAGGAACTCTAGGGAACCCAGAAAGAGTGGGGATAAAATCTAAAAATATTAATAAAGCAATTGATTAAATAACAGAGAGGAAATATAATTAATGAACATACATTTTACAGAGATTATCATAGTCAAACTGAAACAGATAAAATATCTGCGGTCCACCAATGTCCAGGACCGACTGACAGATCTGGGAACCAGTGTAATTGAAAGCCCGTACTTTAAATTTCATCAGAATCATTTACCACTTTGCTAGAGAGAAGGCAAAGAAAGTACACTTCTAATTATGAAAATCTTGCAGTAAACAATTGTCTTGACTGCATGGATTGGTACTGCATTTGTAAATTGTATGGTGATAGAATTAACATAATTGATTCGAAAAATAAAATGGTCATTTTCTTCCGAGTTGTTTATTCATACTGTATGTTTTGAATAGTGACTTGGACATATAATCAGTTTGCTTGTTATGTACACAAAAAACATTCATAATAAAATACTAAGTAAACAGGGGGGCCAATATACCAATCCTTCCCCGGGGCGGCCCTGCATAGTGTTTACATATAGTTTCTTCCCCATTTTTACTTGGGGCCTTTGTTTTTGGTGGTTTCAGTATGATTTCTTTATTGTCTACTTGTTTTTTCCTATTGCTGCTAATGCCCTTTGTTTGAAATCTTTGGGTTTGGTTTTGTGCGTCTGTTTCCTCTGTTGGTGCTTCTTTTATTTCTATTATTTCTGCCTTTTCTGTTGTTTTCCCTGTTTGTTTTTCGCAGTTTCCTCTCGTATTATCTTCGTTCCTTCTATTTTTTCTCTCTGGTCTCTCTGTTCGCTATGTATTCTTGCCCAGTATGACGATTACACGCGTTTCGTTTGAAGTCCGAATAAAAGTGATATTACAATAAAAATCCTGCAGTAAATCCTTTTTAAGTAGTGCCAATTTTTGAGTGAATATTCAGTGAACACAGTCGTATGCCTATTTAAGTGGTGAAATAGCGGCGTATGTTGAAATAAAGGAAATAAAATTAAAGCAACTTAATCTACACAACGTTTTTGTTCCGAGTGTTTTCACTCTGAGGAAATCTAACTGCCCATCGAAAGGTAATATCCCTCAGTTATCCCCCGCGGTACACTCCAGGGCACCAATCAGTGAGAATCTACAGCGTGCCACATCCCCCATCCCCCACCCGACGGGATAACGGAAAAACTTTACCTCCCTCATTTCTAAAATCAAATCAAATACCTCACCTAATAAATTACCATTTTGAGTTAATATTTCGTGCACATTCTTTTACATACCATCAAAAACATGGCAATGGCAGATCACTTCATACAACCCTGTGGATACTGTAAAAAAGAAACAGATGAATCAAATCCATTTCGCTGCGATCTTTGCCAGACCTTAGTCGAATTTCAATGCCTGAGATGGAGCGACGAAGAAATCTCTCTTATAACAGGCGCTAAACAATTGAACGGAATCAAGTTCTTCTGCAAAAGCTGCGTAATCGAAATAAACTCGTTTACGGTTTCATATATATAATTATACGTCTTCAGTTAGACGCAGTGTAGTACTTTTTACTAAAATGTAGAGCCGCCCTCGTTTATTATGTAGATAATAGAAATTTCATTTTATAACCTAAATGAATACGGGGACGAAATGAAAGAGCCACATCTTTTGACTGCTAAGGTCATAATAATAGTTCAATAATAATAATAATAATAATAATAATAGTAATATGTGTGAGAGAAGGAAAGAGTTCATTATTTTCGTTAAACCTATGGAAAAATGCTGAGTTAATTGAATGCATGGTTAGGTCAACTGTACGACCTTGACCAAGGTTGGTTAGGTTAAATTGTGATATTATTTTCTTATAAAGTCAAATATATAAAAATATATATAAATAAACCTAACCAACCGTCAAGGTCGTACAGTTGACCTAACCATGCATTCAATTAACCCAGCATTTTCCCGTAGGTTTAACGAAAATAATGAACTCATTCCTTCTCGCATATATATTATTATTATTATTTAATTATTATTATGACCTCAGTAGTCAAAAGATGAGGCTCTTTGGTGGTGTTGCTTTCTTAATAAGGAAAAATTTGTCAAAACATATAACATTTTTAACAAGCGATAATATAAGGTTGTTAGGCATTGAATTACAAGTGAACAATGATTACATATTAATTGTAAACTGCTGTTTACCATACAACAACGGCAGTAATCTAGATGAATACATTGATTTGCTGTACAAAATAAAGTCATTATCAGATAACCCCAAATATTCTCACTGTAAATAATGGGGGACTTTAACGCGTATGTGAACTCAGAATTCTTTGTAGACTTGGGTAACATGTGCGAGTCGGCCAAAATTAAGTATAAATGATGTAGATGTATTTGCGGGTAACCAGCGATAATTTTACATACGTTAGTGATATGAGTGGTACCACCAGGTGGATTGATCATTGTCTCACTAGTAATAATCTGAAGGATCGAATTGTTAGAGTTCATATTCTGCATGATTTCCTTCGTTCTGATCATAGACCATTAGAACTATTAATTAATTTTACCAATTTATGCGCAACACGACATAACAAGAACTCAATAGATAAGAATAATCGCGTCGATTGGTCTAATGTTAATATGCAACAGAGAATAGATAGAATACAAAGACAGAACAGGTCACCTCTTTAATAATGTAGAAATTTTGCATCTTGCCTGTAGTATTCCTTGCTCAAATGATTCTCACTGTGAACTCATAAATATGTATTATACTGAGTTAGTATCCCTGTTAAGAGAAGCAGGAAGCCCACTGACTAAATCTTACAACTATCATACTAAGATTATTCCTGGATGGAATGATTTTATTGCACCCCTGAAGAGGGAATCGAAAGACGCCTACGATTTATGGTGCTTTCATGGTAGACCTAGATTAGGACCAGTAAACATGAATATGTGTAGAGGTAGGGGTCAGTATAAGGCGGCCATAAGGCGATGTAAACAGGAAGAAGAGTCTATTAGAACATCAAAAACCTGTGAAGTTCGCATAAATAACGATAATAAAAAATTTTGGAAATTTGTTAAGAATCAAACGGGTATCAAAAGTGTCCTCCCTCCGACAATCGATGGGGTGTAGGGGGAGGATGAAATTGCAAAGCTGTGGAAAAACCACTACTCTAATATTCTTAACAGTGTAAGTAGGGCTAATCTTAAGATAGATTGCAGCGAAACGCCTGTGGGAGGGACAAGGGAAAATACTTTGATATCAGTTCCTGAAGTAAAGAGGTTAATTAAAAAGTTAAAGACTGGTTGTGCGTCAGAGGTAGATGACCTATCGAATGAGCACTTAAAATATGCCAATGACGTAGTATGTCTGCATATATCATTGCTCTTATCAGCCATGCTTGCTCATACCTATATCCCTGCAGAGTTCATGAGGGTATATATCTTGCCCCTGGTCAAAAATAAGTATGGAGACATTCTGTCGAACAATAATTACAGGCCTATTGCTGTCGCTTCCTGCTTCTCGAAACTACGAGAAAAACTCTTGTTACTCTAATTAAATGATTACCTATGGGCACCTCCTAATTAGTTTGGTTTTAAAAGGTACCACTCAACTGACCTGTGTACCTATGTACTTAAAGAAACCCTATCTAAATACATTGACAGTAATTCAACTATTTATAGTTGTTTCCTAGATATAAGTAAGGCATATAATAGAGTGAACCACAATATTTTATTAAAAAAACTAGAAGACAGGAAGGTTGCCATGTACATATTAAATTTATTGAAATTTTGGTATTCCTACCAATCTTTTACCATTAGGTGGGGCAATGTACTATCCGAATGTTTTGGCTCCTCTTTCGGGGTGAGACAAGGCTCCTTGCTCTCCCCTATGCGGATTAATTGCTTCACTTAATGAGGCAACAGTGGGATGTTGTATAGATAACACAAGGATAAATAACTTAGTTTATGCCGATGATATGGTGTTAATAAGTCCCTCTGTTAAAGGATCGGCTACTAAAAGTCTGCGAAGTGTATTCGCAGAAACATGATATTCTTTTTAATGTTACAAAACCGAAGGTCATGCAATTTCATCCTAAAAGCTGTAATCAGCCAGCTGATATTAGGTTTAAAATGAAAGGTGAAGTAATTGAGGAAGTACAAGAGTTTAAGTATTTGGGTCAAACTATTACCAGCTCCTTAAGTGATGACTCGGATATAAGAAAACAATCTCGAAGCCTTTGTGCTAAAGCGAATATGACTATAAGGAACTTTCGGTTCTGTACAAGTGAATCTAAAGACACTCTCTTTTGTACTTTCTGCAGTAATATATACGGACAGCAACTCTGGGTGAATTATAAAAAAGATTCTGGCAAAACCCTAAATTTGCTGTACAACAGGTCTTTTAGACTCTTACATAAATTACCCCCGAGATGCTCAGCTTCGCAAATGTTTTCTACCCGCAATGTCCCGAGCTTCCCGGAGGTAACAAGACGTGCTCAATACAGTCTGATGCAAAGAATTAAAAAATCAACCAACCCGATTATCCAAGCTATCCATGAGTCCTGCCATTTATCCTCTAAGCTATGGAATTCTTGGTACGAAAACATCTGTCTGTAGGTCCACTTTGACATTACTGTATTATTTCTAATCAACTGTATATATTTCTATCCTTTGTATGTGAACTGTCACTGTATTAATAATATTTGTCATATGGACTATAGTCTGCAAATAAACCTTTTCATTTTCATCTGTGAAAAAGTAATTAAAATAATGTAGGAGTAAAATCAACGTACGGTACACTTATCTGGAAAAGATACTAATATATCGGGTGGCCCACAAAAAACGCCTTGAGATTTGAACATCAATAACTTCAAAAATATGCAGTTCACACTTCCAAAATTTACAAAACTTTTACCTCAATCTATTGATGAACCATCATAAAAATTTCAGACCTCTACATAAAATGCTTTTTCCACAGCTGAGGAAACAATGAGGTATGGTGAAAAAACCGAATATCATAAATACTAAATGTGTATAGCTGTACCTGGCAACTATTCTAAGACTTGTAGTAGTTTCCTTAGCCTATGGATAATCTGTTAGTCTCTGAAAAACGTCAGATGATATAGGCTACGCCCATCTTAAATACTGTTTTTTAAACTTACCCTTCAAATTATGGTTCTAACTAACAGTGAAAAAGCGGTGATTGAAAAGTGTTTCTCGGAAAAAAGGTGGACTTGGGCAAGAATTTTGAGGGAATTTCCAGGAATAACTTGTAATGTTACGTCTGTGAATAGAATAATTAAAAAACTTAAAGCAACCGGTTCGACGGCACGGAAGCGTGGAAGTGGTCGGCCTTAAACAGTTTACATTCAAGACAATATAGCAATGATCGAAATGATGAACATATCTCAAGAGGATCGACCTGGGTCACTGCTCTCAGAGGAAAATTGCAAGAAATTTAGGTATCAGTCGAAGTTCCATACGCAGAGAACGGTAGGACTTAAAACATTTAAAAGGATCCATGTTTCAAGACGTGACAGCAATGTAAGAGCTAAAAGAAAAATTCGTTATAGAAAATTGCTTGATAGACTTTCATCCAATGATGTTAAAAAAATAGTTTTTACAGATGAAAAAGATTTCACCATCGAGATTGCTCGAAACTCCCGGAACGTTGTTTATGATCGGCGTAAGAAAGATATTCTTCTATCGAGACTTTACCACCAGAGAAGTCGGTTTTCCAAAAAAAAATCACGGTATTAGCAGGTGTATCGTGGAATGGAAAGACGAAAATGCATTTCATTTCAGAAAATAAAAAAAATAATTCAGAAACCTATGTAAATCTCTTAGAGTAGAATCTTTTGCCTGATTGTTGGTGTCTGTATTATGGAAACGATTTCATACTCCAACAAGATGGTGCTACAGCTCATACTAGCAAGTTCACACAGGATTATCTACAACAGAATGTAGTCAACTTCATTGAGAAAAACAACTGGCCTCTGCAATCACTAGATTGCAATCCCATGGATTATTGCATATGGAACACTCTAGCAGAGATTTATGAAGACCAAACAGAAAAGTTTACAGAAATGCAATTAAAGAAAAAACTACTCGAATGTTGGGGCAAAATAACATTAGCAGAAATCAGAAAATGTATCATATCGTGGAAGAAAAGGTTAAGATTAGTTTGTAAGCAGGACGGTGGACATACTGATTATATTTGTTGATAAGATGTGAATAATAAATTTTTTTCAGTTTATAATATTCGCTTTTTTCACCACACCTCATTGTTCCCTTAGCTGTGGAAAAAGTATTTTATGTAGAGGTCTGAAATTTTTATGATGGCTTACCAATAGATTGCGGTAAATGTTTTGTAAATTTTGAAAGTGTGAACTGCATATTTTTGAAGTTATTGATGTTCAAATCTCAAGGCGTTTTTTTGGGGCAATCCGATATATTGTATATACATTATACAACATACAAAAATTATTGTTATTATCGTCTTACTGCTTTGCTGTAAAGAAGCCTCAGTATTTTATAAACTGTAAGCTTTTTTAAATTTCAGAAATGATTCATACAAACTAACTAGAATTTAGTTTTGAAGACTTTCTTGCTGCTTATTTTGTACGAGGAAGACTGAGACAGCGAAATAATGAAAGACTAACGAAGATTGGCTGTTATTAAAATTCAAAAGCCCATAAAATTTCCATCATCAAACCAAATATGGTAGTAGTAGTAATAGTAGTAATTTAGACTACTACTTTTTCTAACAATTTTTGTGGTTTACTAGCAATAAAGAGGCATTAATTCGTTCTTGGGACCCCGGATACTGTAGAACACTGCAACGCTAAAATTGAGTCTCTCTCTGCGGATTCTTAGGTACGCGATGGACAGATTATGTGACCACTGCGCGGTCCTTTGCCAGATGTTGGGGCAGTTTCACAAGAATAAAGTGAATCGTGCCATTATGTAGTTTTCTTTCATGGTTCAAGCAGGATGTACTATTAAATATGGTGGGAGTAAACCTATGAAGTCAGTTGTGTGAACTGGAGAAAACTACACAACAAATGCGTCATTATTTTAAACGGAACCAAGCATCTCGGAAGTGCAATGGGCATTTCACCCGGTTCTCATCGTGAAAAGAGTAAAGGGTGGTTCGCTGACGAACTGCCAGATAGCCGTTAAGTGAAGAAGAAAACGAAAGAGTTTAAACGAATTGTTTAACATCCTTAACGAATCTGCGATTGCAGGATTAATGCTCCACCACATTGTTGCTCGAAGTATCAACCAGCTGCTCACCTTTCCGAGTTGTTGTTTGCAGTCATGAGGCCGATATTCAAAGTGTGTGTGGCAGTTTTTCAAAGGATTTGTTCTTCATCCGACATGATTAGAGAAATGCTCCATTTGAAGACGATACATACTGCTAAATTTGGAGCAAATTCTTAGTTTATTGGGCCTTCTGAATGAGGTTTTTCTAAAGGTTTACAGAATAGCCTAAGTTAAATTGAAAACAAGTCTAGGGACGGGCGATCGTACTCAATCTTACCTTATGAAGGTAGGCCTACTTTAGCATAAATAAAACCAGTAGTTTTCTTTTTAAGCTGCCCACACCTTGCATGAACAACGCAATAGAACTTGCTCCATTGCACGATTCAACAATCATGTATTGCAAGAGAGCGCTCTATATAACCACAACTTAACGGTGCCACTTTCAACAAAAGAGTAAGAGGCACACTGCCTGCGTTCAAAATTGATGCCACAAAAGACCAAAAAATGTTGGCTCTACTCTATCATAAATGACAACTTTTCACTGATCTTACACTTATGAGACGTGTATATATATATCGTGGCAGAACAATGGCTCTTCCTCTTCTAGATTTTCTATCAGAATAAGAAAGAACATTTCAAATAGGATCTTTTTCAGCACTGTCTGGTCAGCTTTTAAAATTTTCAATACGTTGCCAGTCACGGATACAAAACCAATTGATGCAACGCCACTTTCGCTTATCATTTGTGGCTAGGGTTGCCAACTCCATGAAGTTTGAAAAAAGAACAAGAACATCAATTTCAATATACTGTCTACAGGGTCAGAGAAAGAAGTAAAATTTTATTTATAATTATTACAATTTATACTGCATGCTTTTTTATTACATATTTTCTTAAAGAAAATATTTTTATTGATATACAGATATTGACCCATTGAGCCATGCATTGACAAAATTTATGGTAACTTAATATTTATTTATTTTTAAATTCTTTTCTTGATTTTTTGCAGACTTCAGTAAAAGAGTATAATTTTTTATTTTTTTAGCAAAACCCAAACAATTATCCTTTAAATTGAAATAAATAAAAAGCTCACTTTTTACTAGTTCAACCGAACATTGGTTTCTATCATCATGCCATTTAGCGTCCATCACACTGAAAATTCTTTCGCAATATGCAGATGTTCCAGAAATAAATAAAACAAAAAATACTACTTTGAAAATATTCACAAATTTGAAATCACTATGTTCCAATAGCAGATGCCATTTGCTGCCTGTGTTTGTACAATCCGTAAAAAGTTTAGAACTTGAAAGCGTTTCAAAATTGTTTCGAATTAATGAAAGCTCTTCAAAAAGATCATTCATATTTAAATTTAGTTTTTCCGTTTAATTTTAAACCTTCAACTACTTCAATAAAGTGCTGATACTGTGGGCATAAATTGTCTACGAAACAAAGATTTGATAGTTTTCCATAAATCGTATTTTTGCCAAAATTGAACCTCTGCTCTAAATATGTTATTGCAGAATTATAAAATACTTTGAAGTCTTCTATAATTTTAACATTAACGTTAATCTTAACGTTAACATTTAAGTGAAGAAATGAACTTATAAAATGTTACGCGACTTAAGACTTTATAATTATTTCCTTTTAAACAAAAGTTTTGTTACAAAACTGTTGTTTGGAACAAGATTGTTATCAGAAAAGGACAAAGGGGGTCCTTTCCAACCTCAATAAAGGACAAGGACAAAAGATCTACAAGAAAGGACTGTCCTTTTCAAAAAAGGACAGTTGGCAACCCTATTTGTGGCAAACTCAAACAAAACATTTTGAATAGCACAATACCTCAAGACAATTTAGTTAACTGACCAATAAAGTATAAAAAAATGAACTAGTACAAGTTAACTTCAGCAGTGATCTTTAACGTTTAGATAAAAGAAGTCGTAATATAGTATTTTAGCTAACGTAATAAGGTCGGGGTTACGGTTACGCTGGAACAAAATCAGTCCTCGAGGACATGATAAAGTTTAAAAGTGTCTGGCAAAAGAATGAAATTCACTATAAATAATTTACCCAACATTTATTAAAGTTCATGTTTTTAATGGTTTCACCTGGACAAAATTTGGAACTAATAAAAATAGGGATTTATCCGAGTTTCAAGTTCTAGTAGTTGAGGACAGAATCAGCATCTAATATCGCAGTGAAGGAAGAAATGTTGCAGATTGCGGATGAATTCGAGTATTTGGGATGTTTAGTTGATAAAGTACAGGGGTGTCCGAAAAGTCTGGGACCATAGGAGAAATTGATTATACAGTAAATCCTCAATTTAACGAACTAATTCCAGCCACCCCATTCCCTTAAATCGAATATTCCCTTAAATTGTACAAAATTTCAGGCATTGATAAAAATTATGCATAGTATTTCGAAAGAATTCCCTAGACAAAAAAGTAGACATGGCTTACCTTCAAATTTGGGGGTTATGGTGTTTGTTGTAGGTGGCCTGACAAAGGTATGACCCCCAAACCTGTGCCAGGCTTGAGGGGGTGAATTACTCTGTCTTAACATCACCCTCCAGAAGCACGGCAGGTACCTCTGGGGTGACTGGCTCTGGGGTAGTGGAAGCACTGCGAGAAAAGCTGAGGGTTGGAGCTGGTGAAGATGAAGGGGTTGATGACAATCCTGATGTTCAGGGTAGTGGAACATTAAGAGAAGAATGGCTGTCAGATCTTCGTCTTTGAGGGGCAGGAGGCATTAGCACTCGTCTCATGCTGCAGCCTATAACTCTTAAGGTGCTGCTTATCACCTTTCAGTTGGTAAACTTGTGTTTTTCTGATAACAAAAACCCACTCTAATAGACAGAGTTTATTTCCACAACAGTTTCGATGCCCACTGGCATCCTCTTCGGGTGGATACAGAAAAACGAATGAACCAAAAACAAGAGGGAAAACAGTCCAGGGACCATTAAGAAATTCGCACCTAGGTTACATCCCGTTCTCCCGACACTGGAAGGGCATTTTATTAAGGGTTCCGCTTTAAGTACATTCGCACAAATTTAAAACCATCTTCTTGTTCTATACATACAGATTCTATTATTTTTTTTTACATAATTATTACATTTATTACATGGCCTGACCACTGGAACAACTTTGACACTTTCTTTCAGTCATTAAATAATCTTCTTCCCTCTATTAGATTTAAATATGAATGGGAGAACGACAAACAATTACCTTTTCTAGATGTTTTGGTCATTAACGAAAGCGGAAAGCCCAATTTCACGGTCTATAGAAAACCTACTCATTGTAATTCGTACATCCATTATTTTTCATATCATGATGAAAGGGTTAAAAGCTCAATTATTTCTTCCATGTTTCTAAGAGCACTCAGGATTTGTAGCCCACATTTGCTGGACCCGGAAAATTCAAAGATTTGGAACATTTTTACAGATTTACAATATCCTGAGTGGTTCATCAGAAAGGCGTATTTTAAAGCCAGAAAATCTTTTTATGCCCCTCGGGAACCTTCAGTTAACCAAAAATAATATATGAGTTTGCCTTACATTGCCGGCTTAGAAAGAGTAAAACCTTTGACGAAAGATTTTAAGTTTGCTTTGGCGTTCAAATATTCGTCTACTGTAAAAAGTAAATTGGTTAGGAATAACGTTGCAAAACAGGAACAAGCCTGTGTCTACAGCATTCCCTGTAAAAGTTGTGATTTAGTATACGTAGGAGAAACTGGAAGAAATATTGAAACCCGTATTAAAGAACATAAATATGCCTTCAGAAGTTGTAATACTAATAATGCAATTTTTTATTACGCCAGCAAAAATGATCATGCTATAGATTGGGAATCAAGTTACTTTATAAATGCAATAATTATGTCAAACGAAAAATAATAGAATCTGTATGGATAGAACAAGTGGATAATTTTAATTTGTGCGAAGGTACTTATAAGCTGGACCCTCTAATGAGATTCTTGGTCAAAAAATCCCTTACGACATCGGGTGAACGGGTTCTAGCCTAAGTGTGAATTTCTTAAAGGTCTCTGGATTGTTTCCTTACTCGCTTTTGGTTCATTCGTTTTTTCGGTAAAATGTTAATGGAATAATAAACGTAATAGTAATAAATGTAAATGTAATAATGAAAGTAATAAGTGTGGAAATAAATTTAAATGCAATAATAATAAATGTAATAATAAAGGTAATAGAATAAATGTAATAACAAGTGTAAAGGTAATAATAATAAATGATCTACAGATCTACAGAAGCTAAGGCTAACAAAGACCTTAACATCCACTCTAAGGTTAGCCCGAGAGAAAGGAAAGAGTAGGGGGTTAAAAGAGGAGAATAGGGGGTTAAGTAAGTAGCAAAACCTATCATTCGTCGGTTAACATTCATTCAGAAAAAGAGAAAGAAAGATTCACCATCATCATCCGCCGGCCACTGCCGACAAGTCGGAAAAATAGTCGAAGAGAATAGGAAAGGGGTGAAAGAAGAAAAGAAGTAAAATAAGAACGCTTACAAACCATGCAAACAGTCTTAACTCACTGTCATACCATGCAAATTACAGACATGCAAGTAGTGTGTTACAGACATGCAAAAAAAAAAAAAGAGGTAAAGTAAAACAAAAAGTGGGTTAGTTTACGCTACGAGCTATATCTACGTTCGTGTTAATCTATTTTTTTTTTAATAATAATTTAATTGCTGGCATTAATCGTCAACAGACTCATCCTCGACCACCACCCCAAGAGCTCCTGTTGCTAATTGTTTTTTTTTAAATTTTAAACAACGTTAATATTTTTAAAATGCCTATCTAGACGGTTCTTAAACATATTAACGCTGGGAGAGTTCACGACGGGCGCGGGAAGATTATTCCATTTATCAATTACTTTAAACGTAAAGAAGCTTTTAGCGATATTAGTAATGAAACGTCTGCCACGCAACTTAAATCAGTTATTACGAGTATTGCTATTATCGAAAGTGAACAGTTTGTCAAAATTTACGTTATCGATGTTATTAACGATTTTGAAAACTATTAACGATTTAAAATGTAAATGTAATAATGCAATAATAAATGCAGTAATTATGTCAAAATAATAGAATCTGTATGTATAGAACAAGGAAATAGTTTTAATTTGTGCGAATGTACTTATAAGCGGGACCCTTTAATAAAATGCCCTTCCGGTGTCGGGAGAACGGGATCTAACCTAGGTGCGAATTTCTTAATGGTCGCTGGACTGTTTTTCTCCCTTGTTTTTGGTTCATTCGTTTTTCTGTATCCACCCGAAGAGAATGCCAGTGGGCATCGAAACTGTTGTGGAAATAAACTCTGTCTATTAGAGTGGGTTTTTATAATCATATAGAAAAGAAGTTTTTCGCACTTGTGTTTTTCTAATGTTATACTCTGCCATCACAGCAGCCACTGACGCTCCTTTCTCAAGCTTTTCAGTTATTTCTAACTTCTGCGTAATAGTTAAACGCACTCTTTTCACCTTCTCACCACCACTTGTTCTCCGAGATACTTTCGGCATGATAATAAAAGCAGTTAAGCACAAACACAGTGAGCAGCAATGCAACACAGCGGCGAGGCGACAGGGTACAGACTGGCCACATGTAAACAAAACACGAACACACGAAAACACGTGCGCGTCCGTCCCTCCTTTTTACGGAGCACTATTCTGATTCAACGAACTAGTTCGCTAAATTGATCACTCAATAACGGAGAAAAATCCTTCCGCTAAATCGCTCCTCCGTTATATCGAGGATTTACTGTATATATTTTTTTGGTTTCAGGGTATCGTGAATGATGGCGTTAAGTTTACAAGAGCGTATAGAGATTATTCTTCTGTGTGGACGCGATGGCTGGTCCCATAGAAGTGTGGCAGATGAATTTAACGGTCATCATCCTGAAAAAAATCCTATGGAAAACTGATGTGTGGGTAGTTGGGAGGTAACGAAAATGGTTCACTGAGTAGGTAGGTAGTTAATCTAACAATTATTAAATTCCTTTTATGTCAATAACTGGGTGGATGAAACCAATTGGTTGCTCACCAAAGTTATTCTCCACACTAGTATTTATATACTGTGTGACAAGAGCGTGCTCGGTAATAGATATACATTACTGATCAACCAACCGAGGAAAAAACCAAGACGACGCTGGTGGAAAAAGCCCCGCGAAAAGGAGAACAAAAGAGTACGAAAACGAGGAACGGGGCGAGAGGACGGAACGAGGGAAGGAAGAACAGACAACGAAGAAAGATCCCCACCAGCAAGTACGCTCTTAACAATTAAACAAGACGGGAAAAGGGACTCTCTAATAACTAGCAGTAAGTGACTAATTGTGTTTTTAACCCAGTTTTACGTAGACTCATTAAATTAAGCTGGGTCAGACAACTTAGGCCTACATTGTGGCCTAAGACCCAGCATCAACTCATAGCTTAACAAAGGTAAAGGTAGATTGCCCTAACCTAGTTTGGTGAGGAATCCTACTGTGGACCTCAATTTATCTGCCCGCTCTGGACCATTTCCGGAATCTCTAGGCTGACCCCTCTAGGCTAGACTTGATCTACTCTATAGTTAGACTGGAGATATAAGGGGTGGGTTAATTGTGGACCAATTCATACAGAGCATTTTTCACAAATCCAGCAACACAACGCGGTTGGAAAATTATTGAAAAAATTTAAGGAAACTGGCTCTGTAGCAGACAAAATGTTCAGGTCGTCCCAGAAACTCGGAAGTAGTCCATGAGACTGTAATGGCGAAAATTTATGCTAGTCCGAAAAAGTCATTAAGGCGTACAAGCTTGGAAATTGGAGTACCGATAAGTACCATCCATGATGTTTTGAAGCGCGTGTAAATAGTGTTATAATGTTATAATGTTTCAGACCAACAAAGACCCTAGGATCCACTCATGGCTGGTCTACCTGTGTTCGTAATTGTGTATTTCCTCCGTGGTGGCGGAGGGGACCTACAATTTTACGTGGGTTCCGAACCACAACATAAGAAATTTATGTAACAACTGCCTGTACATTTGCAACTACCAATTTTTGCAAAACTAAATAATTATCAATTAAAAACTAATTAATTATCGATTTAAAACTAAAGATAGAATCTCTGGATCCAGAGGATCAAGTCATAATAGACTACTATCCACAAATATGTTACACTCTATATCTATTTATAACCGACATGCAAATATATCAGATCCAAAGAATCCAGTCATTTTCATTACGGTATCCATCAATACTAGTACCTTGCCCAACGAAAAATAAGTCACGGTCCATATCGATTGCGGACCAAGTCAAAATTTACAACCAATATACATTACAATATATATACTTAGGAGGAAAAGTGTAAGTGTGGCTGTAAAGACTGTACAGTATTGTAGAAATGTGTGTGCACCCATTTTGGGTCTCCCATTTCAAGGTGTTTGTGGGGCAAGTGAAGATCATGAGTTTTTCAATACCTCACAGTACTATGGGGGGGCACCGCTCGGCAGAGGAATCTCTTTAAATGGGGTGTGTAAGGACAGAGAGTATCCCCTAACCCAAGATGCTGCCTCCCTATATCCCACAACACTTGTGTTGAGCTGTGGGATCTATCACCACAAAGCCTTAATTTTACTACCTTAAACTATACCCAATCTATCAACATATGCGTCTAATCGATTTTTAAACATGTTTATAGACGTGCTACTAATTACTTCTACCGGCAAACTATTCCACCTACTTACTATTCTATGCGTAAAAAAGTTTTTGGCAACTGCTGTCTCGAACCTTCTACTTGTCAACTTACACCCGTTATTTCTAGTCCTATTATATTGAGATATTTCGAAAAAGCTATCTCTATCTACGTTATCGAACCCAGTCATAATTTTGAAAACCTGGATTAGATCACCCCTTAGCCTCCTAGTCTCGAGTGTTGTTAATTTTAACTCCTTAAGCCTATCCTCGTACGACTTTGACCTAAGCGACGGAATCATCTTAGTTGCTCGTCTTTGAACTCTTTCGATTTTGTCTATATCTTTGCGCATATGCGGATTTCAAAATTGGACCGAGTACTCCAAATGGGGTCTAACTAATGATTTATAAAGTGGAACTATAATATCGCGCGATTTGTACTCAAAATTTCGAGCTATAAAACCTAGCACTTTGTTCGCCTTATTGACCGCTGCTGTACTTTGTTTCGCTACTTTTAAATCACCAATGACTATAATTCCTAAATCTTTTTCCTGCTCTACGCTTGTTAAATCTTTCCCTGACATACTATACGCAAAATTACCGTTACGCGAACCTATATGCAAAATTTTTCACTTATCAACGTTAAATCTCATTTGCCATGTGACTGACCAATCAACGATTTTATTCAAATCTTCCTAGATTTTACCTCTATCTTCGTCATTAATCGCCCTACCACCCAGCTTCGTGTCATCCGCAAACTTTGAAACTGTACTGACTAGGCCGACATCTAAATCGTTAATATATATAAGAAAAAGCAAGGGGCCCAACAGAACCCTGAGGAACGCCACTCGCTACATTAGCCCAACACGACTCCGCTCCATCAACGACCACCCTCTGTTTCCTACCTCGCAACCACTCTTCTAGCCAATTTATTACTACACCCCCGATTCCATGAGCCTTAGTTTTTTCAATGAGTCTTTTGTGCGGCACGGTGTCAAACGCTTTTTGAAAATCTAAATACACTACATCAACCGCCCGATGTCTATCGTAAACGTCAACCACGCTTTTGAAAAATTCTAAAAGATTAGTTAAGCATGATTTGTTTCGTCTAAAACCGTGCTGCGTATTTCGAACTAGTTTATGCACTTCTAAGTGTTCGACTATACGATCCCTAATTATTGATTCCAGTAGCTTACCTACAACAGACGTTAAACTGATTGGCCTATAATTTCCCGCCGCACCTTTATCGCCTTTCTTAAAGATAGGTGTTACGTTTGCTAACTTGAAATTATCTGGTACGGACCCCTCAGAAATAGACGCATTAAAAATCTTTGTTAGCGGCACAACAATGCTATTTTTTAATTCTTTTAGTTGTATGGGATATATGGAATCCGGCCCCGGTGATTTACGCGTTTTCATTTTATCAATATAGCGCATTACTTCCCCTTCACTAACCACGATATTATCCAAAATATTACCATTATCAAAAGGTGGTATGTCTATGACCGTAGGAATGTTCGTTACATCTTCTAGAGTAAAAACTGACGTAAAAAATTCGTTTAGCAAGGTAGCCATTTCCTTGTTTTCAGAAACCAGATCTCCGTTTACATTTTTCAAAGGCCCCAAGACACTTTTTACTGGATTTCTATTATTGACGTATTGAAAGAATCGCTTGGTTTTTTTTTTACCATCACGAGCTATGGAGATTTCAAATTCGCGTTTGGACTTTTTTATTACACTTTTAGCTTCACGCCTTAGAGATATGTAGTTGTTTCGTAACAACAGATTATCTTTATCGCACTTATATAGCCTATAAGCCCTATCTCTACTCTTTATAATGTCTCCTACTCTAGAAGTAAACCACAAGGGCTCGTTGTTTACTTTCGCACGCTTAATTTTGTACGGTACACATTCCTCATTTATAGTCCTAAATGCCGTTTCGAACGATTCCCACATTAGTTTTACGTTGGAGTTCCCCATTACGTTTTCCCAATTGACGTGTGAAAATTTATTTCGAAATTTACTAAAGTCTGCGTGCTGGAAGTTAGGAATTTTAGTCGAGTTAGTTGGTTTCGAGTGACTGACTGAGAGGACAAACTCTACCATATTGTGATCGCTATTGCTTAACGGTTCTATTACTTGAAGATCAGTAATTAGCCTATCATCCGTAGTTATTACTAAATCTAAAATACTGTCCAACCTCGTAGGTTCCCCAACCTTTTGAATAAGAAAGCTATCCTCGAGAAAATTAACTAAACGATTACCTTCCGTGTCTCCCTGCATTGTATCGTAATTCACGTTGGCGCAATTAAAGTCACCCATAACTAAAGCCTGCTCACTACCGATTATTCTCTTTAGTTCACGATATAACGCTTCGTCCGTATCAGCTGTTTGATTAGGGGGCCTATATATAACCGCAACAAGAAGTTTGAAATCGTTCAATTTAAGTTCTGCTATAGTCGAATCTATCGGTTCTGGAATCGAGTGTTTTACTTCTATAACGTTCGCAATATTATCTTTGATATACAACATAACACCGCCATCTCGCTACCTATTCTGTTTTTAAAAAAAAGTCTATAACCTTCAATTTGATACTCCCCTACAAAGTCACGTGTTTCAGTGCTAAGCCACGATTCATTTATCGCAATTAAATCAGTCTTTACAAGCAATTAAAGAAAAAAAATTCGTTTATTTTATTTCGTAGGCTACGAGCATTTAAGGATAGAACCTTCAAATTGTTTGTAATTGCGACACCTTCGCGAGCGCAGGGGAAATTTGTGGAATTTACGCTGGGACCGTTCGGGTTGCGGCAGCCTGAAAAGAAGACAGTATTATGAAATAGTCTTCCTAAACGCGCAGCTCCAACGTCATTAAAATGAAGTCCATCTTCGAGGAACAAGTCCCTCCTGCCGTAGAAACTGTTCCAAAAATTTGCAAAATGCACTCCTAATATGGTTCCAGACTTTTCGGACACCCTGTATAAGGAAGTAGAACCTCGGTGTCTACTGGTTCAGCAGACTCAAATTCCCCGACATTTCCAGGTTTTCCAGGCCAATGTTATCGAAACTCCAGGTATATGTTTTGGAAAATTAGGTATTAAATATGCAAATAAAAATAATAATTGACCAGAAAAAAACTTTTGGCACAAAAACATAATAGTTTCTATTCAAAGACTGGCTTACACATAGTTTAGATATGTCCTTAATAATTTCAATAAAAAAGTTATACAGTCTTTCTCAAATTAATTTCTTCAGTCATAGCAGCACTCTCCATTACTTTCCTTCTCTGTCTGTCTGTCTGTCTGTCTGTCTTTTTCCAGGTTAACCATAAAAATTCCCCCGACATTTCCAAGTTTTCCAGACCTAAAATAAAGTCCCTGACTTTCCTAAATTATCCAGGTTTTCCAGACCAGTAGACACCCTGTAAACGTAAATACCTAACGTGTCTTAAATAGTACCATTCGGTCTCTTCGAGGAATAAAAGTTTCATTGGTATCATTCGGCTTATGAAGAGATATTAGTAAGCTGCCAAACACAATCTCTGTGATCGAGAAATACCTCATTCAAACACCTCGACCTGTAGTTCGTCGTATCTTCCTCAGTTAATGTAAATGGAATATTTGTTAATAGATCAAAGCAGCAATGAATATCCTCACAACCTCATTTAAAATGAAACGTTTACATTACTTGTGGCGTTTATAAAGGGATGAAGAAAAACAAATATTTAAGAAAATTATATTTAGTAAATAAATATTTGTGAAGATAAAAGCAAAGCGGAAAGAAGTGAACAAGAATGACCTGGAAATAAGACCTCCATTAAGAAATAAGGAAAGACTATCTCCACCAGAAGGAAACAGAGATTGAGTTTGAGAGTGACCTTACATAATGCCACCACCTGGGAGGTAAATAAAGGGCATCTCCAGGACCCAGAGTGAGGTAATGCCCTGTGACTTCTTTCAGGAGGGGCCACACCTCAAAAAGGTCCTCCCTTTTGATTTCTTCCTCAAGATTCACTCTTGAGGTATTGTTCAAAAGCTCGTCATCGAAGGCGTACATGTATTTGGAGTCACTCTCAGAAAAGATCAGAATGACTTTGTAACCATAAACCTGGAAGAAAAAAGTCTCACATCACTGCATCAACGACTTCAAAAGACTATGATTTAATTCTTTAATTAGATATCAATGCTGGAGTCTTAAGCATTTTTTGTTTTTAACTTTTAAAGTGAATGATTATTGTCAATAACAATTTACCATTACACTGCACTTTAAGTCAGGATAAGAGGAAAATTAATGACTTAATTTTAAAAGCATTTGAAATAAGTATGCTCAAATAACCTTTCAAATCAGCCACTTTAATGTGGCAAATAATAACTAAAAAATTTCACTTAAAAATTTTATTCTCAGTTAACCCATGAAATTAAAGACAAGAAAAAATTCAAAATTGAAAGTTGCAACAGAGCAACATCACTCAATATACATATTTTCCTTTTGAACACGTTTAACGGAATGTTTTCAACGCTGTTACTAATGGTTTCACGCAAAACAAGTAGTGAGTGCATGCCAATTTTCTTCTGCAAGGCTGTCATCAACTTTTGTTACGAGTGAAGAACCGGAATGCCACAACCGAGTTTTCAAGTTTGTATAACTACTATCATACATAAAAAACCTTTTTTAACTGATAAGAAGAATCCGGGCTGCATTAAAGACGAAAGCAGTCAACATGATCATACCTGTACGAGGATGTTATGATCTGGGTCATGGTGGAGGGGGGTTACTGTACCCTGTGGCCCCAACCACGCATTGACCACAGGGTCTTTCGTTCCCATGTGGCAATAATCTGGAACTGTGATGTCTGACAGAAGCTCCGGGATTTGATCGAACAGCTGGTGCTGCGCCAGGTACGCTCTTTTCTGTCTGGGACCAGAGATCCCATCACCACTCAGGTAGGTAGTGAGGTAATGGTCTAAAGTCATGAGCGTCTGTGACCAATCGGAATCGCTGTACCGGAGACCCACTTCCACAGGAACTGTCCTCGCCCCCGCCACCCTACGAAAGTAATTCAGGTCCCACTTTGAAAGGGCGGGCCATGCATCAGCCACGCCAAAAATCTTAAGGGGGAGTTGCCCCTCCATGTGGCTCAGGAGGAACTGCTGCAGAGAAGGTAGACGACGGGTCTCGAGGGGTGTTATCCCCGCGAAAGGAACTGCCTCTTCAGGAGGAATGTCAGTGGGTAATGGGGGAGGGTGGGGAATATTATTGTGGGGGAGTTTTTCCCCCCCTTTAAGAACCCCCATTGCAGCTCCATTAAGAAGCGAGGCCACCTCATGCAGGGGGTTCTCTTCGAGCGGTCTCCCCATCAGGAGACCTCGATCGCAAGCTTGCACCACCCTCAATGCCTTCTTCTGAAAACTCTCCCTCGATTCTGAACCATCTTGCGAGTCCCCCAGCAGATTCCTAAGAAGAAACCCCACAAGGATTATGCTTCCCCATGAGAATGCTGTTCTTAACTCCAAGGGAACCTCACTCCAATGACCTTATAGAAAAAAAAAATAAAGCTGTAAGTGGGAAACCTTAAACGATTTTAGGAATTGAGAAGTCCAATTTGTGTCAATGAAAAGTGGTCCTTTTATGTGTGTGAAAAAACTGAACAAATTCCAAGAGATCTTCTTAAACACAGTATAAAATTTACTCTAAATTTTAAAGCTAAAATACTGTGTTGCTTTAACTGTTGCTGATTACCCAGACTAATTTATTATGGATTTGTGCTTGGTAAGACAATGATGCTTTTAGAATTGGATATTTCCAACATTAATTTCATTGTAAGGGGTTCCAAAAAACCTAAGACCCCCCCATTTGCAGCTTACATGTTTACTTATATCGAAATAGTTTTCAGTGATTATAAAAATATAAAAAATTCTTTATTTATTGCAGGTATTAAAATTACTCTAGCTGATAAAGTGGTAATATAATGGCTTCTCAATTGGTGATTCGGAGAGGCAACGTGTGATAGATCGCATACGAGCAATAACATTTCGGGAAGCTCGTGATGCTGGAGCCACCTTTATAACACGTTCATGGGTTGCCAAAAAGTTGAAGAAGAAGTGAGGACTTCGTCAAAAGAAATTGGAATAAAACTTTGGATGAATGTGAAATGGATACAACCAAATCTGGGCGCCCAAATTTGCCACTCTCTCAGGAAACGAAGGACATCATTGAAAGCGGTACGCGTAAGCGGAAAAACAGCTGTGCTAAACTTTCTTGAGAGATCGAAGTGTTGAGAGGAAAGATCGTTAGTGGTGAGATCATTCGACTGTACCGTCATAGGCAAGGTTTAAAGCCTTGGCATGAACTTCCAAAACCAAGAAAAACTCAACTTAACATCGATGACAGAATGTGGTTTGCCCATTATCTTGAAGATTGGGATGTGGATGATTTCATGCATTTAGCTGTCTCCGATGAATTTTTTGTTTACGTAACACGTCGGCCTAACTACCAAAATGATCGAGTGTGGGCCACAACACCAGATGAAATCGATGACAATGAACATTATCACGAATTATTAAAAAGTCCAGACTGTGTTGGTGTGTTTGTTTTGTTCACTGCAAAGAAGCTCATGTGGGTGCTGAAGCCAAATGGTCAGAGTTGGGATGGACAGTATTTTCGTGATATTATTCTATCCCAGCATGTCATTCCTTTTCTAAGAAACCCAAACAATGTTATGGATGTCGATCAGGTCACACTTCTGCACGATAAGGCCCCCTGCTTTAAGGCATTAGCCACTCAACAGTTGTTGCGGAACCATGAGATCGATTTCTTTGGAAATGAAGAATGACCAGGAAATTCTCCTGACCTGAATGTCTGTGAACACATTGGATCAGTTATAAAGGACAAGGTTGAATGTCTCTTGTTTGAAGAACCTGCAGCAAATCGATTTTCGAAGGATACAATGACGCAACACATTGAAACTGTTTTAGCAAATTTGCGTAACGATCAAGATCTATTCACGTGTCTTGGAAGCCAATGGTGGGAACACCAAGTTTTAATTGTTTCTCATTAAATGAAGGATTAAATTCTCTTTTGTAAGGTATGTTTAGTTTTACTGTACCTCTAATGGTTTAGGCCATGGGCAGGGGGGGCTAAGGTTTATTGGAGCCCCATAGTACTTGCAGCGCACACCACCACTATCCTTGCAGGTATGTGTAGTAGTGCGGAATGAGGATGTAAAGAGTGCGAGTGACCAAAATTTGTTCTAAGTTTGTGTGAAACAAAGTTGAAAGGGAACATTGTTGAATAGGAAGGTGGATAATGGTGAGAGATCAGGCATGGAAGGAAGTAGAAAGGGTAAGAGAAGCACTGATTGACTCCTGCAAAGGGGAGTGGTATGAACATGTGCGACTATGTTAATGAGATAAGTCTCTATGCCAAGGTGAAGTTGAACAGAGTAGCAGCATATGCGACATGTAATGAAAGATGTGTTGATGTGTTTTGGGATGTGCTACATGAAGTGGTTGGAAACAGAGGGAGTGTAGATAAAGTGATTATAATGGATAATTTCAATGGGAGAGTAGGAGTTGGCTCAGAGTTTGGAGTGATTTGGGAGCATGGTGTGTCTAAAATAAATGAGACAGTGAAAAAATAAAAAAGTGGTGTATGGAAGGAGTTCTGTTACAATTACATACTTTTAACACAAGAACATGGCATATAGAGAATGAGATGAGTGTGAAGAGTCTGACAGATTATGTTTTATTGAGTAAAAACAAGCTTAGCAGGGATGTATGATAAAAAAAAACTTTGTTCAAATGTTAACTGAAGGTTTGTCAAACCATATGCTTGTACTGTGTAAAATTAAGTTGGTTGGTGTTTGGTTTAAAAGGAAGAAAGTGAGCAGACTGAGACAAAGTTGAAAGACTGAATTTGAATTAGGTGGCAACAGAACATACTGTAGAAGAGCAGACCAATTCCTTGCCAAATATTTGGAATGTTTATAAATAATGCTTAGTGATGACAGTATCTAATGTATTTGGGTATGCACTAAATGGCATGAAGAGAAAGGCGACTGGATGGTGGAGTGGATGGAATGAAGTATTGTAGTGAAGACTACAAGGAAAGAAAAAGAATAATTATGGAAAAACTATACGCGCTTACAACATGGTATCGTATGTGATACCTTTATTTCATAATTAAATATAAATTATTAATTAATTGAATTACCGTAATTATCTATACAAAATTGGCTCAGGATTGTCGACATAACCTAATGGGAATGAAATGATTGCCATACATACATAGAAACCATATGTAGGCGTCGGGTCTGCATAACCACGAGAAACATTTATTTCACGTGAACCAAATTTTCCATTTGCTAACTCATGTAAAATACGAGAGAGAAAGTGTCAACAACCTTTGCCAAATCAGCAATTTATACTAAAATGTGAAGATATATTAAAGGAGTGGCCTCGGGGCTGTTTATGTGCAGCGAACGCTTTAAACAGGGAAGATGTGCTTTTATCTTCCCTCAAGTTCTGAGTGAATTCCTTATAATAAACTTAATAAATATAAAGAAAAAGGGTAGGCCTACACCTTAAAGTGTTTATATTGTGACTGCCTATATTAATTACCTCAAGTTAATTCGTCGCGTAACTCCATCGTGGCGGCCCTACACCGAAAATGATCGTAACGCCCTACATCGAAGCAAACTAAGACCCAGCAAAAATAAGGTGAGGCAATTTATTTTCATTCTAATATAGGCATCTAAAATCCTGACGCTAAAATTACCATAAACAATTAAATATAAAGAGGTCCTTTAAAGACCTACATATTCATAACTCTCTAACGAAAAAACATAGGGCTTTTGTCGTTTAACTCTCCACTGAAATCTGCTGGAAATTTCCAACGGATGAGGGTATCAGGCAATCAACCCATAGCCCTATATAGTTTTTTTCACATGGTGGCCCTGTGTATGGGGAACTAACCCCTTTAAAATTTACACTGACAAACGCAGTGGCTGGGCTTAGCTCATTAGGCCTAACCCCAATTTCAACCGTAACCCCACTATAGTTTTTTCATATGGTGGCCCACAACAACTGGGAACCGATCACTTTACCTTTACACTAACCGAAAACAAAGGCTTGTTCATTTAACAGGCATAACTTATTTTAGGTCCTAAAAAAATAGGCCTGCAACATTAAGCCTATTTAATAGGTCCTACTCTTCAAACTCAAAACTAAGCCTTGTTAATTTAACAGGCTTAACTCATTTGAGGTCCTATAAAATAATAGGCCCAAACATAAGCCTACTTGGTAGGCCAAAAATAGGCCTATTTTAGTAGGCCCACCTAACTTTACCTTACATAATAGGCCTACCTCTTAAAGTAGGCCTTACTCTTTACACTCAAGGCCTATCCTAACTAAAAACATTGTAAATTTTTAATTTAACCTGTGGCGCAGGTTATATAAAAAACTTATTACAATAATTTAACTCGCTCAACATCATAAAATTAAACTCAGAACTTTAACACTAACAACAATTATGGAAGACGGAAAAAAGGGCAGAAAACCCAGACCAAGAAAACAAAACCACAGACCTTAGTGCTATGGCACCATCTCAAAACTACAAAAAATTAATAAGGAAAAAATCAGCACGTAAAGGTGTCATCACCAAACTGTACAATGATTACAAACAAAAGGAACCTACAAGATATGATCTTGAAACAACATTAAATTCTATTACTCGTTACAAACAAGAAATTCTCACACTAGATGAGGACATAATTACAGAAATTGATGACACAATTGAACTAACAGATGATGAGTATACTACCATCCTACTTGACAATGAAAATTACATTACAAAAATTAACAACTATATTTCTGAAATTCAAAACCAACTTGATGAGTGCAAAAAACAAGACACAAATGAAAGCTTCTTAGAAGCTATAAGAAAGGCTTCATTTAGCCCTCCCAATATGGCTGAGGGCAATGAACTAAAATCAAAATTGCCTACACTTGCAGTACCCACTTTTGAGGGTGACAGAGCCAAATTTCAATCTTTTATTGAAAAATTTCATAGCCTTATAGGTAATAAAAACTACATTACAGATGTTGATAAATTTAGTTATTTAGTGAACTATCTGAAAGGCCCAGCCTTAAGATTAGTGGAATCACTACCAGCCATAGGTACTTCTTATTCTGTAGCAATAGAATTACTTAACAGAAATTACATGAATAAGGATGAAATTATACATGATTTGGCTCTTAAAGTAATGAACATGCGAACCCCAAAAGACAACTATGGTGACCTCTTTGACTTTTACTGTGAGTTTGAATGTCTCATGGGACAACTTAAAAACAATGATTTAAACATTGCAGAAACAGCTTGGATCATTCAAGCTGTTGTTTTTGAAAAGCTCCCTTCTAAAGTCAAAGAGATATTTCATCAGAGGACAACTGACATATACCCTAGCCTTAATAAGCTAAGAGAAGATTTCCCAACTGTACTTGCACTTTACAAATCAAGTTACACACTCCCAAAATTTAACACAGCACAAGAAAAAACCAACAATGCAGAAAACCAAAAACCTAACAAAAGATTTCAACACTTACCAGTTACATCAAAACACAACCGCAAAACTCAATTTGCAGAAAATAAAGTGACAGAAAAAGACTCAAAGACTCCTACTCTGCAAAACTTTAATGTAGCTACTTTTGAGTATAATCCCACACCATGCAAATTTTGTTTTAGCAGTGAACATTATTCTACAAATTGTCCCAAATACAAAGACTTTACAGCAAGGTCAAAACGTTGTGAACAACTAAACTTATGCAAAAAATGCACTGGATCAGGGCACCAAAAGCAAAACTGCAAATTAAATTTGAAATACAATTGTAAGTTTTGCAACAGTTTTGACCATGTTACCCCTATGTGTAATACACACACAGACATTGGAAAAACTGACAAACATTATGAACAAACACCGAAATCAAACAGAAACAAACTCAAAATGCTATGAATGGGCATATCAGTTCATCTAGCATTAACCACAATTCAAAAATTCTTTTACCAACCACAACCTTGGAAATCCAAAACAAAAGGGGACAAATAGTACAGGCTAGGTGTCTTTTAGATACCTGCTCACAACAAACATTTGTAACCAAACAAGTGATAGAAAAATTGGGACTTCAGAACCAACAAGGAAATGAAGATCTCTCTATTTCATCATTTATCAATAAAAACCCAGTACAAGCTAGTTTTAAAACTGCAAATATAACTTTAACTCTTGATGGAACATTTGAAACCCTTAAGGTTGTTGTTGTGGACAACGTAGAACAAGAAAAAATACAAATAGCTGGGTTAAAACAAGCTTTGCTACAACTTCAAAACAAATACACGATAGCTGATAAAACCCTTAATGCAGATGTAGTTGATGATATACATATGCTCATGGGGGCTGACTATCTTCATCTGGTCCATAGAGGCATCATTAAAATTGGAGATGGAATAGCCATACAAACTCCCACAGGTATTGCTCCTTTGGGTGACATAACTAAATACCATCTTACTACTGACACAGAAAACACAGAACATGAACAAAATTCACGCAAAACAAAATCACCACAGTCACAAATTTCTGACTATGTGACAAACTCGAACTACAAAAACACTGTCATAATCCCACATCATTTGAATGAAAATGATTCCACATTGGATGAAGGGTTACAGCAGTTGTGACTATTAGAATCAGTTGGCATAAAGGACAGTACTATTACACATGAAGACCAATTGATGACAGAACAATTTAAGGATACATTACAACACAGAGACAATCAATACTATGTAGAGCTGCCTTGGAAAACACCTTGTCCAGAAATAATGGACAATTTGAAAGTAGCTAAGGCACATCTGTATAAAAATTACAGAAAACTAAAAAATGACAATCTTTTAGAACAATACAACAACATATTCAAGGAACAAATAGAAAGGGGCTTCATTGAAGAAGTTACTGATGAACCCTTTAAAAAACGAGGTTGTCATTATTTAACACACAGGGGAGTTTACAGAGAAGACTCATCCACAACTAAACTAAGAGTAGTATACAACTGTAGTTTAAAAGACACAAATTCTGTTAGTTTAAATGATTGTCTCATGGAAGGCCCAAACCTTGTCTCAGATCTTGTAAAAATTCTCCTTTGCTTCCGTTTAGACAATTATGCAGTACAAAGTGACATAGAAAAAGCATTCCTCTGTATAAATTTGAAGCTTGAGTATGATAAAAATCATCTCAGGTTTTTGTGGTTGAATGATCCACATGACCTTAACAAAGGTTTCAAAACCTACAGATTTAAAGTAATTATTTTTGGAGCAAATTGCTCTCCAAGTATTCTTGCTTTAACAATTAAAAACCACCTAAACTTATTTCAAGAGGACTTAACAGTTCAGTTTTTAAAACAAAACTTTTATGTGGATAACCTCATTGGTTCCACTGTAACTGAAGAGGAATTGCTTGAAATTTACCAAATGTCACAACCCATAATGAAGCAAGGAAATTTTGGATTGAGAGAATGGGTTTCTAATTCTCCCAAATTAAATGAACAAATAACAAAAGACAACAATGGGAACATTGAACCAAACAATTACACGAAAACACTTGGAATGCTTTGGTTTTTAAAACAGAATTCCGAACACGATGACACTCTTTGCACAAAGAGTTATAACTTAAATCCAAATGCCAATACAAAAGACAAGTGCTTTCAGAATCATCCAAAATTTTTGACCCCATTGGATTATATTTACCAGCAACCATAAGATCCAAAATCCTTTTGCAAGACTTATGGAAAAAGAAAATTGATTGGGATGAACCACTTTCAGTGGAAGACCAACTTCATTGGAAAAAATTAGCCACAGACTTGAACAAAGTTCAAGACATCTACGTACCAAGATGTGCTGGCTACAGATTGAAATCGCAAACACTACACATTTTTACAGATGCCAGCACACAAGCTTACGGGTGTTGTGCCTATTTAACAAGTGAAAATGAAAGTAACTTGGTTTATTCAAAGGCAAAAGTGGCACCCTTAAACCAAAAGAAAACTGTACCACAACTTGAATTATTAGCTGTCTCATTGGGAGTTAAAATTGCACTTTCGTTCACAAGTGTATAAAGAAGTTGACATAACAAACATTTACTTATGGACAGACAGTCAAATTTGTCTAACATGGGTGACCAACACAGATACAACTTCTTGCAAAAACATATTTGTGAAAAACAGACTAACAGAAATCAAAACTGCAAACACAAACCTTGGTATCAAATTTAGGTACATAAAAACAAGAGAGAATCCTGCAGACTTTTTGACAAGAGGGCTCTCTTACAAACTGTTGAAAACAAATAAAATCTGGTATGAAGGGCCCGAATGGCTAACATGTGAGGATCTTTGGCCAGCCAAAGTAGTTAACCTCACACTCAACTCTAACAACTGAAAAGATCACTGAGGACAAACCTATATTTGACTAAACATTATTCAGACCTCAACAAACTCTTGAGAATTACAGTCTATTGCTGCAAGTTTGTCAATAGCTACCTTCTCAAACACTGTCCTCAGAAGGCCTTTTCTAACTTAACAGAAACTGCAACAAAATACTGGCTCAAACAGATACAAGCTTCAGAATTTGACAAGGAGTTGAAGTATCTTAGGTCCAGTAACACATTAAACAAAGGAATTCCTTCACTTGTCATGGATCTAAATCTGTACCTGGATACAGAGGGTCTGATAAGGTGTAAAGGAAGGCTTAACAAGTCAACTTTGACTTACAACTCTAAGCACCCAATTCTTCTTCCAAGGAGAAATCACTTCACAAATCTCATCATCAGGGATACCCACAACAAAATACACCACATGGGGGTCCCACAAACCCTGACGGAGCTGAGAAAAACTTACTGGCTACCAAAGGGTAGAACTGAAACAAAGAAAATTTTAAACACATGCATTCCTTGTAAACGTATCCATTCACGACCCTTTAAGACCCCAAGCCCTCCAGACCTACCGTGGAACGAGTAACATTTACTCGGCCATTTGAAACCACGGGTATTGACTACACTGGAGCGGTAAATGTGAGTTTTGGAGACAAAATGGATTCAAAGGAATACAAAGTGTACATTGTACTCTTCACCTGTGCTGCCACACGTGCCATATGTCTAGACATAGTAGAAGATCTGACAGCAGAAGCTTTTATTGCTGCTTTCAGACGATTTTGTGCACACAATTCTGTACCCAAAACTATATGGTCAGACAATGCCACATACTTCAAATCTGGTGAAAGAATTATTCATCAGATTTGTGACAGTGAAACAGTACAAACTCATTTAATCAAACACAATATAACCTGGAAGTACATTCCTGTTAATACACCATGGTATGGTTCCATTTGGGAAAGAAACATACAGACTGTAAAGAACTGCCTTAAAAAGACTATTGGGACCAAACATCTACAACTTTTTGAACTCATGACTATTCTGTCAGAAATTGAAAATGTTGTCAACAACAGACCATTAACTTATGTGGGAGATGGTATTAATGAGCCAGAACCTCTCACACCTAACCACCTAATTAAGGGAGAAACAGTAAACATGTTACCAGAATCTGAACATAACAGTACAGAGGATCCAGATTGGGAAATAGGACACAAAGAACTCAACACAAAATACCAACATTTGACACAAATCAAAACTCAATTTATAACAAAATGGAGAGAAGAATACTTAACAAGTCTTAGAGAAAGACATAAACAATTAACAAAACAAAATTGGAGACATTGTGTTGATACATGACAAGACACCAAGACAACAATGGTCAATGGGAAAGGTCTTGGAACTCAAAACTGGTGAAGACGAAGTTACCAGGGTTGTAAAACTGAAAACAGCAACTGGTGAAACCACCAGAGATATCACATTACTATATCCTTTGGAGTGTGGGGCTAAATTAGAACCATTACCCCAAAGGATGGATCAGGATACTATTGGAGAGGAATCTCTCAATGTACCTGATGTAACTCAGATTAAACCAGACAGGCCTCAAAGAAAGACTGCTTTGAAAGCCAGAAAACTTTTACAAGAAAAAATTAAGACTGGTGACTTATAAACCTTACACAAATTGAGCAAAGTTAAAATATTTAATAACTTTACTTTAATTCCATAAATTTCCTATACCTAAAGGGAGTCAAACTGATTGACATAACTTTAACTAAACTTGAGAAGTTGGCCTCTTGAACTTTCATATTTAAATAGGTCTTGAGTAACCTCTCTCTTCCTAAATTTCTACTTCATTCTTTTGATCCATTTTTTACATGTTTTACACAGTTTGTCAAAAAATTTGATCTATAACATACAAATTTTTCCCCCCCCCCCCAGTATATGGAAAAACTATACGCGCTTACAACATGGTATCGTATGTGATACCTTTATTTCATAATTAAATATAAATTATTAATTAATTGAATTAAATATCTATACAAAATTGGCTCGGGATTGCGACATAGCCTAATGGGAATGAATGATTGCCATACATACATAGAACCGTATGTAGGCGTCGGGTCTGCATAACCACGAGAAACATTTATTTCACGTGAACAAATTTTCCATTTGCTAACTCATGTAAAATACAAGAGAGAAAGAGTCAACAACCTTTGCCAAATCAGCAATTTATACTAAAATATGAAGATATATTAAAGGAGTGGCCTCGGGGCTGTTTATGTGCAGCGAACGCTTTAAACAGGGAAGATGTGCTTTTGTCCTCCCTCAAGTTCTGAGTGAATTCCTTATAATAAACTTAATAAATATAAAGAAAAAGGGTAGGCCTACACCTTAAAGTGTTTATATTGTGACTGCCTATATTAATTACCTCAAGTAAATGATCGTAATGCCCTACATCGAAGCAAACTAAGACCCAGCAAAAATAAGGTGAGGCAATTTATTTTCATTCTAATATAGGCATCTAAAATCCTGATGCTAAAATTACCATAAACAATTAAATATAAAGAGGTCCTTTAAAGACCTACATATTCATAACTCTCTAACGAAAAAATATAGGGCTTTTGTCGTTTAACTCTCCACTGAAATCTGCTGGAAATTTCCAACGGATGAGGGTATCAGGCAATCAACCCATAGCCCTATATAGTTTTTTTCACAATAATGTTTGGGAATGTTACAAATTCATCTTGGCATTAATGGAAGACATAAGGAGTTGTACAAAGAATGCAATAAAAATGCTAGTCATAAAAAGAAAAAGATAAAGGAAGATGAGCAATGTGTAGAGAATAAAAAGTTATTTTGGAACAAAGTGACGAAGTGTAAAGGTCAGTCTGGTGGAATGACTGGTAATAGGAAAGATAAGAATGGTAATGTATTAGTGCAAGATGAGCAAGTATGCAAAAGATTTAAAGAGTATTTTAATGAGCTGGTAGGAAGAAATGTGAATACAGTTGGGTTTTAGTGGTGTATGTAGAATTGTATACTTGGAAGCAGAAAACCAAATTAAAGGAAGTTGAATGAGGAGTACGCAAGCTGTAAAGAGAAAAGTCAGCAAGAATTGGTATGTAGTGAAATGATTAAATGTAAAGTAGAATGGTGCTTGAATGGTTGTGAAAGTAATGTCAAGGGGTGTGGGAAAGTGGGTGTATACCTGATTGGATGAAAGTTATATTGTACCAGTGTATAAAAATAAAAATATATAATAATCAGACTGGAGGGCCAGAAGCTGGCACAGCATTCATGCCAACTAATGGGGCCCACTGCTCAAATTCCTGTATCATCATCAGGACCTGAACACTGAAATAAAGGTGAAAGTAAATGTAAAAACTACAAGAGCATAAATCTTCTAAGTATAGCTGGAAAAGTATATGGAACAGTGACGATAGACAGGGTACCTTTCAAATGTTCTGTGCAATGATTCCTCATTTCACAAAGGTCAAGCTTGTTGCCCCCTCCTAAACTTTGATCCAAGGATCTGATTCTTGCTTGCAAAACAGGCCCTATGTGTATGACATTTCATTAATTTATGATGATCAGTTCAAAAAGCATGTTGCTAACCTTCATTTGATCTTTGAACTCTGTATGTGACCTTGACATCTGATGCAAGACCTAATTTTTGCTCATACGACATCTTGTGATTCTCCATATGCACACATATGAGGTTTTATCAATTTATGTTGAATAGTTAAAAAATTATGGTGCAGACATGAAAAGCTCCATTCAACCTCTAACCTTTATTTGCGCCCTTAATCTTTGACACATGGCCCTGATTCTTGCGCATATCTATCTGTGTGTGGTTTCATCAATTTATGTTAAGTCATTCAAAAGTTATGGCATGGACAATGATTTGACCTTTGATGCAAGGACCTGATCCTTGCCTGTAACACACACGTGTATTAAGTTTCAGCAAAATATGTTCGGCAGTTCATATGTCATAGTGCAGACCCCCATAGACAAAATAATACAAAGGACACCAAACAGCAACATACTGGTTGGTCCCTATGAGCCATTTTTGTTTAAAGAAGAAAGTCAAAAGATGGAAGAAAATTTAATGTCAAGTGAAAATTTTAAAGCAAAGCAAAGAAAGGAGAGAAATTTAAAGATAAGTGAAAATTTTAAAGTAAAGAGGAGGCAATCCCAATGAAAATTCTACAATACTTTTCATGCACTACCAAATACTTCTAACTGGGGGTTTAACACAAGATAAGCATTTAGTCTTTTCTTAAAGGACAACCAAATTATTGTACTTTGAACTATGCTGGCTAGCAATCCATTCCACAAATTAACTATATGACTGAAGAAGAAATGCTTAACCTCATTAGAATTAAAATATTCACTGACTAATTTCAGACCATTACTGCAATTTCTATCTGCATTTCCAAAGGGGAGATATTATTGGTGTCAATGTTATCAAACCTTTTATCATTTTAAATACTTCGATTAAATCTCCTTGAATTCACCTTTTTACGAGTGGGAATAAATTTTATGTTCCTAGCAGACAGTGTATGATTTCTTCCTAACTCTGGGAATCATCTTTGTAGCCTGTCACTGCACTCTCTCCATTCTGTCTATGTCCTACCATAGCATTGTTTTCTGACTTAAATTCAAATAATCTACCAATAAATCCAAAGATTCTATTTGCTTTCCGAACTGCTTTGATACATCGCTTATTCAGTTTAAGTGTGTTGGCAACATTCATACCTAAATCTTTCTCTTCCATACACTTGTTAGTGTCATGTCACACAGAATACTTTCCTCTAATATTGTTACTGCAAAAAACTATAGGGGCTATGGGTTGATTGCCTGATACCCTCATCCGTTGGAGATTTCCAGCAAATTACAGTGGAGAGATAATGACAAAAGCCTTACATTTTTTCATTAGAGAGTTATGTATATGTAAGTCTTTAAAGGACCTCTTTATGTTTATTTGCCTTCGGTATTTGTGCTGCCTAATGGTAAAGAAAGGAATTGCCTTACCTTATTATTTTGTTGGGCCTCACTTCTGTTTCGATGTAGGGTGCAACAATGTTTTTTGATGTAGGGCCACAGTATGATGGAGTTACACAACGAGTTGCTTTGATGTAATTAACATAGGCAGTCACTACACTTAAATACCTGAAGGAATGGGCCTATCCTTTTTATAGTTATTAGGTGTTACATTAAGAGGATTTCACTCAGAACTTATAGGAAGATAAAGTACACCTTCCTTGCTTAAAGCATCGCTGTAACATAAGCAAGCCCAAGCGAGCCGCTATAATATAATCTTCGTATTTTATTATTTGCTGAATTTGCAAAGTTTGTTGACTTTTCTCTCAAAGTAATTTTCACAAGTCAGCAATGGAGAATTTTGTATACGAAATAATAAATTTGATTTTCTTCTTGTCATGCAGGTTCAATGCCTACATTTGGGGTTTTATGTATGTATGGCAATTATTTCATTCCCAATAGGCTATGTCACCAATCCTGAGGCAATTTTGTATAGATGTTTAATTCAATTAATTAATAATTTATATTTAATTAAGAAGTAAAGGTACCACAACGATACCATGTTGTAAGCATATATAGTTTTTCCATAACATTTATTTATATTAAAGTTCATTTGCCAAATTTCTGCCCACTCAAGTAACTTAATATCTTCTTCAATCTGCAAATGTTCTATCACTGATTTTGTTTGTACCCTAGTTTGATATCATCCACAAAATTTAAAATTATACTGTTAATTCCTATGTCAATGTCACTGATATAAATAATAAAAAGAACTGGTCCTATTACACTTCTCTAGTTAGACACTTAGCCACATGTGACTATTCTTTGTTTACATCCACTAAGCCAACTTTCAATCCATTTGAGCAAATTACCATCAATTATGTGGGACTGAAGTTTAGCTAATAGTCTCCTATGGGGAACTTTATCAAACACCTTTTGAAAATTGAAGTATATAACATCTAGTACTGTTTTACTTTCATCATATATATTTACAGTATCATTAAAAAAATCAAGGAAATTAGTCAGACAAGAACTATGTCAAAAGCTGTGCTGAGAATTTTTAATTAAATTATTCATTTCTAAGTGATTAATTATTTTGTGGGGGAACAAAAAAATTAAATATCAGAATAAAGTAAAATAAAATCCTAATAACATCAGTTGTTGTTTCACCTCCTTTGTAACATCTCAGTGCACACGCACGCGCGCGCACACACACATGTATCTAAATTCAGAAATAATGTTAGGCATTTCCTACCTGTGTGCAACTTTTGCCAAACAGAGTGTAGAAAAGCATGATTCTTTATGAGGTATTCTTCACTTCTCCAATTTGCATAAAACCCCTCTACAACATCAGTGAGGGTCAGTGTCTCCCATGTACTTAGTAATTCACTTCCTAAAGAAAGTGAACCCATAAAATCTTGTTTTCTTTTATATTCAGAAGCCTTGGACAACACTTGGACACTTTGGTCAACTTCACCTCTTACAGAATCTATGCCTGAAGTTGAGTAACAAATATCATCTTCCTGTTTGTAAAATTTTTCTTGAGAATTAATGCTTTTGTTTAAGAATCTGAGAGAAGAACCGGCAGTATCAATCTCATTCTCCAATTCTGAAGATTTTCTTCTTTTACAACTTACTTGGTAGCTTTCTGGGGTTTGAAACTTATCCTTTATCTTTTTCTCAATTCTTTTCAGTGCAGAACTTGTTATCTCAATTAAGTCATCCATTTTAAATCTGGAAAAAAAATTCACTTCTCAAAAACACAAAATTTAAAAATTCATAATTAAATGAAGAAATTAAGAATATTTTATATTAAAATTCCTTAAAGAAAAAAAATTAGCCATGAAAGATGTATAGTCGCATTCAAAATCAGTTATACCCATTGCATGGAAAAATAGTACCATAAGTACCGTATCATATATAATGACTAAGATAATGTAATAGGTATGGGTTATTCTATGTACATTTATCCTTTAAAGACACTAAAAGGAAAAAGGCAAGTCATTATCATAGGTAGCATTGTAATAAGGGGTGTTGCAAAAATCATGGTATTTTTTGTTACAAGATTTCAAGATTTTTGGCTCTCCACCTCTGAGCAATGATTGCAGAAATTTGCAGTTTTGCTTATCCACCTCAAGCTAATGAGATTGTACAGACCATCAACATTGATTTCAGAATTATTGAGGTGATATTTGTGAATGACATCAGCAAAGAAATGCAATACCATGCCAAAAGCAGCACTTGTGATAAGAGATTTGACTTTCTCAGACATCATGAAAACTCTGAAGACAATGATGTAAACATGAATATGATGTTGCAACTAACAAACTACTGTCCTGTTCTCTTTTTGGACAATGTATTAAAAAAGTTTACAGCACCCCTTATATTAATTATGGCCAGTGTAACATTAGTCATACCCCTGTATTTAATAACTTGTAAGTGCTTCTCACGCTTGTGAAACTGCAAAACTAAGGCTACATTAAATGAGGTAATTTGTAATTCACTAATTATGTAGCAATACTAAAGAGAATATTCCAGGTCAATGTTAGTGATAAACTGGGATGAGATTCACAGTGATATCATTTAATCATTCAATGGAATTATGGGGAAGATCAAAGAACTACCAGAACACCTTCAAATGAACACTGTTGATTCCATTTTTCTGAAGAAAAAAATGGAATCAATCACTTTTCTGTACCCTCTTACTTTCTCTATACTCAATTTCACTCCAAAGGTGGATGTTCCAAATATGTACACAATGACCTAACTTGTTCTTGTATTCCCAAACTCAAATCTTCCAAATTCTATACCCTCTGGCTATGGCTTATATGCCAATCTCAAACTAAATACTAGGGGGACTCAATATATTTTGCCCCACCATTTTTTCTTAGCTAAATAATAGGCCATGGGACTGAAATGTCTTTTGGACCATAAGTTTGAACTTTCTGCACTTCACATAACTAGATTTTTCCAGTTTGATCCTCCCCTCCTTGTACAGAATTGCTTTTAAACGCCCTTGTATAAAATCAATGGTTAACGCAGTTTTGAAAATGGCATCTGACAGTGATGTGCATCATAAACAGAGAGCTGTTATCGAGTTCTTAACAGCAGAAAAGGAAACAGTTGGAAATATTTCACAAATGTCTACAAAACAATTACAGAGATGCTGTTGTTGATTGAAGCACAGTTGGATGCTGATCTAAATATGTGAGATCATCGGAGAGAGGAAGAGCCAGCCTTGATGATGAGACACGCAGTGGTTGCCCAGCATCGGCTGTGACATCTCACACTGTGCAGTCCTAACAGCATCATTCGATCAAATTGGTGTGTTACATACAAGGAGCTATCACTGGAGCTAGGAATTAGTGAAGGAAGTATGAATACGATAATTCAGCAACTGGGATACTCCTAAGTGTGTTCATGGTTTGTTCCTCACGAACTGATTGAAGATCACAAAGCCCAAAGAAAAGAAATTGCTTCAGAATCATTGGTTCAATATGAGACAGAAGGGATGACTTCCTTTCATGAATTGTGACTGGGGATGAGACTTAGGTACACCACTTTGAACCTGAAACAAAATGCCAATCCATGGAGTGGCATCATGCAGACTCCCCATGCAAGAAAAAGTTCAAAATGGCTCCCTCTGCAGGAAAGGTTATGGCCACCATCTTCTGAGACATGAAAGGGGTGATTCTGGTAGACATTATAAGGAAAGGACAAACAATCAACTCAGAAGCATATATTGCTACCCTACAGAAACTCCAGACGTATAAAGTGAGGTTGACTGGAGAGAAAACTGGAAGACATCCTTCTTTTGCACAATAATGCAAGACCACACAAGAGTTTGCAAACAAGAGAGGCCATCACAGAATGGATCTGGCACCTTCAGACTTCCATTTGTTTGTGCCCATGAAGGATGCTATTTGTGGAAGAAATTTTCAGAGTGACAAAGTTGTTGAGGAGGTTAACAAATGATAATCCCAGATCAACAGCTCCAAGTACTCAATGAGATCTAGCATCAGTACCACAATTCATTGTACTCTGAATAACCTTGGTCTAGGAACAGTATGACTTATCAAGAGAAGTCCTACTTAGAAGTCCTTCTTGAAGTAGCAGCATAAGGATATTATGGATTAATGAGATAAAGAGAAAGATTTTTTTTGGAGGGCAGATCAATGATATATTTGGTGAAATGAATGCAGTTCCAACCATGAAGCACAGTTGTGGATTAAGAGTGCTTTGGTCCTGGTTCTTTGGAGTTGGTTTTCCCTCTCCAGCACTGAAATCTCGCGTGAATCAATTGCACTAGGGATTCTGCAAAATATTAAAATATTTTCAGCTCCTCAAGAACAATTTGAGGCCCTCTGTAAGAAAACATCATCTTGGTTGATGGTGGGTTTTCCAACATCATAATAACCCTGAGCATATATCAAAGTCAACTAAATATAACTGCAGAGTAGGAAAATAAATATTTTATACTGTCCTCTACAAATTAACAATCTTAATCCAATTAAACAACTCCAGCAAAATCTGAAGAATGGTATCTATACACAAAAGCCTTCAAACTTGAAAGGGCTAAATAAATAATTATAATTGTGTATTATTTAGGTTTAGGTGCGCATTAGAATGAATGGATGTGAAGGAAATGCATAAATTCAAACAAGTACATATGGATATACAATGTATGCATAGTCAGTCCAATTGAATGAGTGCATGGGTCCTACATTTTAAAATAAGCAAAAACAATGTTTATTAATGGTTTTTGATAGACATTGGCATTAATTGAGTTTATTGTTGAGATCCTCATACCTGTGAGGCGAAAAATTAATTTAAGGAAACATGCTAAAAAGGATCTTTTGTGGCCTTTGTTCACAATTTATTTTTTCATAGTTGCCAGCACTGAAATTAATATTTCTGAAAGATATGACTTATATATTCCTTAATCAGTAACTACTCTGGCATCTTTTTCAGCATGTTTCATTAAATTAAATTTTTTAAACCCACCCTACTGTAACAGCCTTAAATTGTATATAGGTTGGGGATGATTTTAGTCTGTTTAGGAGTGTACACATTGCATTTTTGACAATTTTTTATTTTCTTAATTTTTTGAGAATTAAAAATATGAATTTTTTTTCATACATTAATGAATTTGTACATAATAGGGGATTGCTGTATTGTTATATAATTATTTGTGTATTAACTGAACAACAAATACTGTGTGTATTTATTACTAAAAAAAAAAATTCCCCATTTATCCAGCTACTTTCTAGCATACATCACACACACACACACACACATTTATTTACTAAAAATTACCTTTAAGCATCTAGTCTAGAAATGCTGCAATCCAACTTCCTCAAGCTTCCAAAATTCATTTGCATTTTCTTCATAGTCAAATTACCAACTGAAGTTGCCAGGAAAACCACTATATTTTGACAAAATGTTGAAATATCTAACAAATTTTGGAATTTCACTGTAATTTAGACCCTTTGGGTATTTTGAGAAGGATAGAGCCCCATATGTGTCAAATTAACAGGGTCTGAGTGTAATGGTAAAGCTGAACTATTTATTTTTATTTAATTTGGCCCTTAAGCTTTAGGCTTTACTATTAATATTGTTTGAAAGAATGGTCAAACACTGCAGATACCAAATGCCAAAATTGGGTTGAAGCCAGACATGGGGTAATAGTAATAGACTATTACAGGATTTTTCAAGTAATAGTAATAGAAGGCAAAGTAATAGATAATAGTCTATTACTTTTTTATTACAGTGGCACTTCATTAACTCTGGGTTGTCGAAAATTTTCTCATAGTTGCTGCTGTCATTCTGTCATTCAACCATTTTCTTTGATAAGGGAATAACAAAAAACACCCATATCATGCTTGTTTATTACACACCGAAAACTAATATTATGGCAAATTTTTCCCTCAATAAAGTAAAATTTATCAAGAACTACAGTCTCTGAAATTGTAATGATTTGGCTGAAACAAATATTTGTTAACACACTGCTTCTAATTGCATTTAAATAGACAAAGATCCTCTTCAAATGAGTGAAGTACCCTACATACAAAAGTAATAGTAATAGATGAAAAATAAAGTAATAGTAATAGAAGAAAGTAATAGTAATAGAAACCCAGTAATAGACCCCATGTCTGGTTGAAGCCAATAAAAAGTAACTTCTTGCAAGCTCAAAAGTACAAAGTCTTCACAAAATTATCAGAGAGGAATGAAGAGTTTTGCATTAGCAGTTACTATTTAAAAATATATGTAATAGGTATAACTTGGTTAACCTTGGTTTTGCTTCTGCCTGAATTGTTTATTCTGACAAAAGTCAAGCTTGATGCTCTACCTCAGACCTATAGTTTAACACGGAATCCAAACCATGACCCACCAAGGGTTGTCAGAAATTACAAAATCATTGCCCAGATTCAATCTCACAACCTCCCAATCAGCAGCAGCCCAGTGTCTTAACCGCTAGGCTACCCAGTTATCTACCAACCAATTTTTGTTGCGTGGAAGGGTGAACAGCTGGGTTAGCTGCATGCCACCTGCTGTCACCAGGAATTGAACCCGGAGCTGATGGATTCATAGTGAGTGATGCTAACCATTACAACACCACTGAGGTGCAACATACGCTAATTATTTCTCTTTTCCTTTGAATATCTTTAAAGGATAAGTATAAATGTAGTGACCCGTACTATTTTTATTACAGTGTGACTTTGTATATTAGTGTGCAGGGGTAGAAATAATTTTAAGCACAACTGTACATGGATAAAAGTGGCATCACAGTTATGTACTTATCAAACCCTAAGAACTTCAAGTTGCTAATGTACAAATTGAAGGACAGTGTTTACTTTAATAATTTTTTTGAGCTCTCTCACAATTAAATGTTTAGCTATATTTCATAGCTACTATTTATTCTTTGTAATTAAACACCAGTTCTAATTATAAGTGATAAAAAAATAAAAGTTAATGATTGCTATTGTGTCTAGGCTTATGTACTTATGCAAAAGGGAAATCCTCATACCCAAAGTTAATTCCTTCCTTTACTTTGGCTGTTTGGCTGACTTGTGGTAATTTCTGAAATGATGATTCAAATGGTCAAAAGGGTTTTCTTTACTGCTTTCAAATTGTATTCACTTCATTTTCAGATGAGTTATTTGCAAGTTTAATAAAGGCCGTATGTTAGGAATAAACCAAAATAATTAAGTGGAGTTAATTCAACTTGTGAAATAATTCTTTCCTACAGTTCTCCTTCACAACATAGTCTCTGTATAGATAAACATCAATTGGTCATAAGCTCCTTTCCTCTATCAAACTCATTATGAACTGACATTAATTAATTAAAAACATTTCTCTCTCTCACATTTACAAATTCTGAGAGATTAATTCATGAGGAAATTTAAACTAATTTTAGTATTAATTGGATGAAATTTGTGAGAAAGGAATTAGTATAGCCTCTCAACGACTCTTTCCTTTTATGTCTTTGGTTACACCCAAAATAAAACTAAAGTGCCAAGCAATAATGCAATATCTTCACTCAGACTTTGCTGTCATGATGTCACCCCAAAAGCCAAATATCTTTACAGTGGGGCGTAATTCTGCCAATTTTACCAACTGATCATCTTCAATGCAACCACACTGCTCCAAATCAATGACTTTTAGGTCCTTTAGTTGGCCTTGTTTCAGATCCATGAGGAAGTGCCCTTGGAGGCGTACAAGGCCTGTAAGATCCATGACAATTAATTTGGGACATTTCTGCACTACATGAAACAAACTTTCATCTGTCAATTCCCAGCACCAACTCAAATTCAATGACAACAGTTCATGGCAGCTATCAGCAATAGCTATGAGAGTGGAATCAAGAAGCAAGGAACACTCTGACAGGTTTAAGTGTGTGAGTTGAGACATGGTGCCAAATTTAAATAGTTTTTCTAGTCCAGCTGCAGTCAGTGAAAACCCTTTGCGCAATTTTAAAAATTTTAAGTGTTGAAGCTGCATAAGTTGGAAGAGAGTATGATCAGTTAGACTATCACAGAAAGAGATACTCAGTTTTGTGAGGTTCAAACAATCTTCAAGGTGAATGAAAGCATTATCAGAGTGCAGCTCTCCATCTAGGAGCAAACTCTCAATAGTGCCTGAACGAATTCTAAAAATGGAATTAATGGCAAATTCTTCAAGAAAATTGATCCCATCTATGTCAAGCTGCTCCAATTTACTACAACTTTCCAAAATTTGAATAAGACTTTGATTTTCCAAGTGAATACAATGGGAAAGGCTTAAATACTTTAGACCCTTTCCTTGGGAAATTGTGTCTAAAATTTCACCAGAGACTTCACATCCTTCCAAATCCAAGAAATTCAACCTCGCTGCATGCTTCATGAATTCTTTAAAAGTAATTACACAGTCTGATAAGATATTACAAAAGTTAATAGAAACTGATTGCAAGTGGGACAGATGGGATGCAGCACTAAAAAGGGATGAATCAACAGTGCCCCCTTGGATCCTCAAAAGCTGCAATTGGGGACACTTTGCAATTACTTCTGAAATGTATGAAATGTCATCCTTTCCTTCAAATGAGAGAGATTTCCAGAGAGAGGCATCTCCAGCTAGAATATTCCATGATTTACACACCAATTTAACTTTGTTTGTTAAAGTAAAAGTGTCCAAATAGGAAAAAATCTTGAGCATAATTTCAGTTGGTAAATCAAAGATAGAAATTTTTCTGTCCATGGCATTCTCTTTAAAATGGAAGAAACTTTGAGCACGTTCTTTAGTTCCTAGTTTTTCTTCATCAGTAAGACTTGTCTCATTTACCCAATTCTGAGTCTGTGGTGTGCTTAACATTTACCTTTAGGAAGCTCTAAGGATTTTCCAAAGATTATAATACAAGACTGGATCCAAACTATATTCCTGAACAGTCACAGTCATTAAGTACTGGAAAAAATAAATAAATAAATAATTATAGAGTTACATCTTACAGACTATCACAGATTTGTGACTATGCTGCTCCAACCAACTAGAATTGTGATCCCACAGAGCTGATGTGACTTCTCAGTGCTACCTCAGGATAATAGTATCCAAATAGAAAAATAAATTTATATAACAGAACACTTCAATACTAACAACACAATATTACATGAGCTTGTCAATCCTTCAATTTTACTTTGGGAATGATTTTCTTATGACTCAATTTCACTCCCACATTCAAATTTAACTCAGTTAGTTGGTACACAATGACTCAATTTGTTACAATGGAAAACCTTAATAATGATTAGCATCTACAATTTAGCAATTAGAACTTAATACCAACTTAATTTATTTAATATTATTCCTGAGATTATACCCATATTAAATGTGTACACAATTTCTTAATAAATTGACACAGACCAATGAAATAGATTTGAGGACTATAATTAATTAACCTTACACCTTCAACTACAATACTCCACATAATTATCATGTGCCCCTCACCAGGATTTAAAATACACTATTTGGCACTCATCATCATTAGGGTGGCCCACTTTTCAATTTTTTTTGAAAAGTATAGGTGATCGTGTTTTTTCCCATTATTTGGCACTATACCAGCACATTGGTACCATTTTTGCAAAAATTGATCAATATTTAGGGGTCTCACATCGACCTTGAAATTACGAGTTTTTTTTAAAATGTGTACTTTTTAACTTTTTACTGAATCAAGATAAATCATTAAGTAGGGATGTTTTCTGAATCCTCTTAATGAGAGAAGTCATTTGGTGTGCCTGCCAATGTCATACGACTAACGGTTTAAAAGTTGTGCCTGTATACATGTAATACCAATGTGCTAGTATAGTGCCAAATAATGGGAAAAACCACGATCACCTATACTTTTAAAAAAAATGAGTCACCATACCCGGGCGGAATGTATAATGTATATAGGTAATTAGAAAATGCACTATGCCTGTGCCAGGTACCTAACCTATTTCTTTTTTTGCAGATCATAACATTTTGAAATTCTGTCTTGAGTTCCTCATCCTTTGTCATGGACAAATCGATGGCAACCATAACTGGAAGAACTCTTGAAGCTACAAATAGAGAGTCATCAAAAGGAAAGGCAAAAATAACATCGCTACCTTCTCTAAGATCGGCCTTGGAAATTTTTTTAGTTGGCCAACCATCATCCTCCATCAGTGGTAGCAAATTGCCAACAACACGGCAGGTTTTGCAATACTTCTTCAGTGTTATCCAGTACACTGCTAACAGGAAAGACGCATTCAAAGAAACCGTAAACAACGTCAAAGTTTTGGAACATGGCCCGCATTAAAACAATCAACTGCGAATGGAAGCTAGAGGCATGGTGGAAAGAGTGGCACTTACTCCAAAAGAGCAGAAAATGAGAAACTGACACCGGAGGAAAATGGCAGAAGTTTTCGGACAGTGTGGACAAGCTGTGGGATATCGGAGCATCTGACGCTGTCGAAGATATAAAGAAGAATCGACTGCTGTCCGACAAGGACAAGAAAGAAGACTGACTTCTACCTCGATCAACGTGGTCCTCGGGTGGCAACGATGAGCGGGAATGATAAAGTTTTCGCTGTAAAAAGAAAGCTACAGGAAGGAAGAAAACGTCCTTGCCAGGAGCCACAAACCTCAAAGTGTGCATACGAAACTGGAGATGAGGCCATGGAGAATGATGATACTGGCATGTCAGGAGAGTCGGAGACAGAACTAGCATTCCCCCTGCCGAAAGAGCCAAGTGTGTCTGTCAATCTTCCTCGCCGCATCCTTAATGCACCTGCTGTCATGGAAGTGGCTGATCGTTTCCGCATGTCCAATAATCAGGTGCGTATTGTGTATAGTATTCATTGATAGCGTCAGTTTTAAAGTGTCCCGTAACCCACATGTATTCTTGACAGTTTCCTTTCCACTTTCCATTCTCTACATAGGTAGTAAGCATTGTGGCTATCACACGTTCGGCGGATCCACCAGCAGACCTCAACAGATGGCAGAGAAGCTGTCCCACCTCCCGGTACCCAAAGGCTTCACATACGAGAACGTCTCAGTCGACGAGATGACGCTACTCCCCGACCTGATCGACGAGTCCTCCTGGTTCTTATTTGCAGGTCTGAAGATGTATGGGTCTTCGTGGCTCACCCTGCCAACTGATAAGTGGGACGAGAACGAGGACTTTTGTCATCTGAAGGATGTGATCTCTAATCTCCAGGTCACCAATGATGTCGCTGAAAGAGGAGTCCAACTGATACAAGACTATGCGAACACGGTCACAAAGGACGAGGCACAGCTGCAGGATCTTCTGCAAGTGGTGGAAAAGAACCAGAAAGAGCTCGGTGACTTCAAGAAGTCATCACTCGCCATGATGACATAGCACAGAGGGACAACATTGCAGCTAGTGACGTGTGATAGTGGTCAATACAATGCAAAAGTGATTGTTTCTTTCTTCCTTATTTGTCTGCTATTTGCTGATTTTTTTGAAAAGTATAGGTGAGCGTGGTTTTTCCCATTATTTGGCACTATACTAGCACATTGGTATTACCTGTATACAGGCACAACCTTTAAACCGTTAGTCGTATGACATTGGAAGGCACACCAAACGACTTCTCTCATCAAGAGGATTCAGAAAACATCCCTACTTAATGATTTATCTTGATTCAGTAAAAAGTTAAAAAGTACGCATTTAAAAAAAAAAACTCGTAATTTCAAGGTCGATGCGAGACCCCTAAATATTGATCAATTTTTGTAAAAATGGTACCAATGTGCTAGTATAGTGCCAAATAATGGGAAAAATTATGATAACCTATACTTTTAAAAAAAATTGAGAAGTGGACCACCCTAATCATCATGCAGGGCTATACCAATGTTAACTCCAGTTTAAGTATTTCATTTATGCTTAACCTCTATGTACCAGAAACTCTTTTTGAATGCCACACTGAATTAATAAACCTTATTTCAGCACCTCAAGCCTCTTGACTCTGTATCATACTTGTGCCAGCTTGCAATCTTTCCCAGTACCCACTAGGAATTCCTCTTGTCTGATTATATTTATTTATCACTTGCCCAGAGGTGGGCCCTTCTGTCATCTACACACATTCAAGCTGGAGTAACTGGCAAACTGACAAGCTGTTCATTGTCTCCACTGATTCTACCTTTAAATAAAATCATATTATAAATATCTGTGCCCTGAAACCATTACCCCACCATATTCTTACATAACATCTAAATCTTGCCTTACACACAGTAGAGATATCTTTGATTTACAACAACATGAGAATTTATCTGATCTTAGCCTATATATTTATTTGCATTCTACTCTTGGCTTTAGCCAATATGAAAAATTTGGCAGAAATAGTACACCAACTTCAATAGATTACAGTGATTCCAAATTTCATGCAAATTGAGATAAGTGATCCCCATGCCCCTTTTTTGTCATGCCTTTATCCAGAAGAGGACTCAACAAGCTCACAATTAGCAGTTTGGTTTGAAAAGTAATAAATAGTGGGTCATCTCTGCCAAATTTCTCAATTTGGACCTTGAACTCACAATCTGTTTTACTTAGGTCCTAATTTCTCATTGTCTGCCCTTTCTATGTGGGCCTAGTATCTATTTATTGCCTACTTTACATATTTAATTAGTTGGATAGTCATAATCATTTAGGCTACCAAGCTTTACCATTTATCTGGTCCACATCGAGTTTCACAGGAACCACATATATGTAAAAATGAACAATGAGTAATTCTTATATTCATTTTTACATACAGAGTCTAAACTCACGTAATGCTGTCTGTATATAAAAACACATATAGCAAGTTCGGATAAAAAAAATTATTTTCTATTTTATTTTTGCTGAATAATTAATGAATTATTTCTTTTTTAAATTACTTAGTCATTTTTAGATTTAGCTTAATAATGTAATCTTGTTAAATTTTGCAATGTTAATTTTCTTTACACATTTTTTGTTGTAAAAGATGAAGTCATGTCTTGCTTAACACTTAAATTTTAAATTTTAAGCATTTAATTTTCACTTATATGCATGTTTTGTTGTAATTCATAATAAAATGCATATTTTAATTTCTATTTTTGATCATGATAACATCAGATCTGTCAATATGTGGTTTAAAATAAAAATATGGCTTCATCTTCAAATATCTTGCTTATAAATCTATCTAGACATTGCTACAACTAAAATATTTACCTTATCTTCAAATATTTTGAAAAATAATTCAGCCTATTGAGAATAAAAAACAAAACAGGTCAGCATTAAATAATAATGATGTCAGCAAATTTTCTCTATATAAATGTGTAAAATTTCTCTAGTGATTAATTATTCTGATTCTGATTTAGAGGCTGAGCATTACCTGTAACATTTTAGCAGTAAACTACAGTAAGAGAATATCTTTGTCTTCTCCTTTGAGCCTTGCTTTCTTCAGAGAACTTAGTCTTAAAATAGAGAAAAATAATTTCCTGATACACTACAAGAAGAATCAGGGAACCCTTAAGAGAATTTAGTAAGCTTCACAGAATCCTCCAATCCCCTACAAGAAGAAATTAGATAGTAGTATAAGAGAAACTACTGTGATTCCCTACATGGTACCAGCTACTCCAAGGTACCAAATCCATTGCTGCCACCTAACCAGAATCCCCATCAACCTTGAACCAACCAAGGCCATAGACAGAGGGGTTAACACATATATATATATACCAAATACCCAAACTGGAATACTGCTCAGTCCTAACATCCCCATATAAAAAAGAAGATATTAGACAACTGGAGGGGATTCAAAGAAGTTTCACAGCCAAGATCAATGGGTGCAAAGAACTAAATTACTGGGAAAGGTTACGAGAACTAAACCTATATTCACTGGAAAGGAGAAGAGAGAGATACACCATTATTTACACTTGGAAAATAATGGAGAAACTAGTCCCTAATCTTACTCTGAATCCCATAACTCCCCAAACAACGGTGGAAGGTAGAAACGGTAGACTGTGTCGTATTCCCAAATTGAAGGCGAGACAGGGAACATCCTTAACCCTGAAAGAAAATAGTTTTGTAGTGAGAGGACCAAAACTATTTAATCAGCTGCCCAAAGACCTAAGAAACACGAAGGGAGTTGCAGTGGAAATCTTCAAAAGAAGACTTGACGCCTGGCTCAGAACAATCCCCGATGAGCCGGGCGTACCTGGCTATGTGAGGTGGAGAGCGCAAGAATCCAACTCACTACTTCACCAGGCCAACTCGAGAGGAGGGGTGACACGCTTGACCTTCGCGAAATGAGAAATCATCACGTGGAACCTTTGTAAGGTTGTAAGGTAAGGTATATATATATATATAATATATATATATATATATATACACACAGAGTGTCCAAGAATTATCTGTAATTAAAAGTCAACCATGAAGTGTAGAAATTCCAGTGTTGTCCCATTTTACACAGAATCTCATTAAGTTTTTCTGATACCAAGTTTTGACAAGTTTTTTAGAAATGCCAGTGTGTCCAAAAATTATCTGTACAATTTCATCTTTTAATAAAATTCTTGATAACACACGTAAAATTCTTAAACAAGATTATTTAGAATCTGTATTTTCAAAAGTTTCTTTTATTAAAGTAACGTTGTTACAAACATTCGATATGTGCACCATCAGTGATTCGCAAAACATCCAATCGATAATCCAAATGTTGCCATGTACGCTGCAGCATATCCACATCAATTCGCTCAATAGCAGCTGTGATTCTTGCTTTTAAATCATCAATGTCTGTCACCCGCGTACAAAAAGAAAAACTTGTCAAAACTTGTTATCAGAAAAAACTTAATGAGTTTCTCTGTAAAATGGGACAACACTGGAATTTCTACACTTCATGGTTGACTTTTAATAACAGCCAAAAATTGTACAGATAATTCTCGGACACCCGGTATATATATATATATATATATATATATATATATATATATATATATATATATATAGCATCAACTGGGGCTATTCAGTCCAGTTAACAGTTTGGGGCTAATCAGTCCACCTCAATTAATTAATTAATAATTAACAAATTAGAAATTTTTAAATTTGCTGGTGGATTATGATGGAGGAAGCTCTTTTACATATTTAGACTGAGTTTCATGTTATTTAGTGGATTTTAGTGAGTTTGAGGAACATGTGAATAGAAGTAGTAAAAATGGTGCAAACAACCCTTTGGTGAAACCTGGTGTCTCAAAAACCAATGTTTTGCAAGACCTCGCCTAGTGCTCACAGTTTTGCTTCAATTTCAAAATGGCTTTGGGAAAGTATTGGCAATTAGTTGTTGTTGAAGGGCAAAGGGGTCATTCTATGTCAGTTCAATGGCAAAAAAAAAATGTGACCATCACCAAGTTTTTTGAAAATTGGCACACTTATAGACCTCTGTGAGAAAAATAGGGGTGCACTGGATATGAATTTTTCATATCCAGCCAGATACCGGATATGCTGGATATGGCCATATCTATCCAGCCGGATATAGAGTTTGTCCTCTCAGTAAGTCACTCGAAACCAGCTAACTCGACTAAAATTCCTAACTTCCAGTACGCAGACTTTAGTAAATTTTGAAATAAATTGTCACACATCAATTGGGAAAACGTAATGGGGAACTCCACCGCAAAACTAATGTGGGAATCGTTCGAAACAGTATTTAGGACTATAAATGAGGAATGTGTACCGTACAAAATTAAGCGTGCGAAAGTAAACAACAAGCCCTTGTGGTTTACTTCTAGAGTAGGAGACATTATAAAGAGTAGAGATAGGGCTTATAGGCTACATAAGTGCGATAAAGACAATTTGTGGTTACGAAAAAACTACATATCTCTAAGGCATGAAGCAAAAAGTGTAATAAAAAAGTCCAAGTGCGAATTGAAATCTCCAGAGCTTGTGACGGTAAAGAAAACCCCAAGCGATTCTTTCAATACGTCAATAATAGAAATCCAGTAAAAAGCGTCTTGGGGCCTTTGAAAAATGTAAATGGAGATCTAGTTTCTGAAAACAAGGAAATGGCTACCTTACCTTGCTAAACAAATTTTTTACGTCAGTTTTTACTATAGAAGATGTAACGAATATCCCTATGGTCATAGACATAATACCTTTTGATAATGGTAATATTTTGGATAATATAGTGGTTAGTGAAGGGGAAGTAATGTGCTATATTGATAAAATGAAAACGCATAAATCACCAGGGCCAGATTCCATATATCCCATACAACTAAAAGAATTAAAAGATAGCATTGTTGTACCGCTAACAAAGATTTTTAATGCGTCTATTTCTGAGGGGTCCATACCAGATCATTTCAAGTTAGCAAACATAACACCTATCTTTAATAAAGGCAATAAAGGTGTGGCGCGAAATTATAGGCCAATCAGTTTAACGTCTGTTGTAGGTAAGCTACTGGAATCAATAATTAGGGATCGTATAGTCGAACACTTAGAAGTGCATAAACTAGTTAGAAATACGCAGCATGGTTTTAGGCGAAACAAATCATGCTTAACTAATCTTTTAGAATTTTTCCAAAAGACATCGGGTGGTTGATGTAGTGTATTTAGATTTTCAAAAAGTGTTTGACATCGTGCCGCACAAAAGACTCATTGAAAAAACTAAGGCTCATGGAATCAGGGGTGTAGTAATAAATTGGCTAGAAGAGTGGTTGCGAGGTAAGAAACAGGGTGGTCGTTGATGGAGTGGAGTCGTGTTGGGCTAATGTAGCGAGTGGCATTCCTCAGGGTTCTGTGTTGGGCCCCTTGCTTTTTCATATATATATTAACGATTTAGATGTCGGCCTAGTCAGTACAGTTTCAAAGTTTGTGGATGACATGAAGCTGGGTGGTAGGGCGATTAATGATGAAGAGGTAAAATCCAGGAAGATCTGAATAAAATCGTTGATTGGTCAGTCACATGGCAAATGAGATTTAACGTTGGTAAGTGCAAAATTTTGCATATAGGTTCGCATAATGGTAATTTTGCGTATAGTATGTCAGGGAAAGAGTTAACAACCATAGAGCAGGAAAAAGATTTAGGAGTTATAGTCATTGGTGATTTAAAAGTAGCGAAACAAAGTACAGCAATGGTCAATAACGCGAACAAAGTGTTAGGTTTTATAGCTCAGAATTTTTAGTACAAATCGCGTGATATTATAGTTCCTCTTTATAAATCATTAGTCAGACCCCATTTGGAGTACGCAATCCAATTTTGGAATCCACATATGCGCAAAGATATAGACAAAATCGAAAGAGTTCAAAGACAAGCAACTAAGATGATTCCGTTGCTTAGGTGGAAGTCGTACTGGGATAGGCTTAAGGAGTTAAAATTGACTACACTCGAGACTCAGAGGCTAAGGGGTGATCTAATCCAGGTGTTCAAAATTATGAATGGGTTCGATAATGTAGATAGAGATAGCTTTTTCAAAATATCTCAATATAATAGGACTAGAAATAACGGGTGTAAGTTGACAAGTAGAAGGTTCGAGACAACAGTTGCCAAAAACTTTTTTACGCACAGAATAGTAAATAGCTGGAATAGTTTGCCAGTAGAAGTAATTAGTAGCACATCTATAAACCTGTTTAAAAATCGATTAGACACATATGTTGATAGATTAGGTATAGTTTAAGGTAGTAAAATTAAGGCTTTGTGGGGATAGATCCCACAGCTCAACACAAGTGTTGTGGGATATAGGGAGGCAGCATCTTGGGTTAGGGGATACTCTCTGTCCTTACACACCCCATTTAAAGAGATTCCTCTGCCGCAGAGTGGTGCCCCCCATAGTACTGAGGTATTGAAAAACTCATGGTCTTCACTTGCCCCACAAACACCTTTAAATGGGAGACCCAAAATGGGTGCACACACATTTCTACATTACTGTACAGTCTTTACAGCCACACCTACACTTTTCCTCCTAAGTATATTGTAATGTATATGGTGGTAAATTTTGACTTGGTCCGCAATCGATATGGATCGTGACTTATTTTTGGTTGGATGAAATTGACTGGATCCTTTGGATCCGATATATTTGCATGTTGGTTATAAATAGATATAGAGTGTAACATATTTGTGGATAGTAGTCTATTATGACTTGATCCTCTGGATCCAGAGATTCTCTCTTAGTTTTAAATCGATAATTAATTAGTTTTAAATTGATAATTATTTAGTTTCGTAAAAATTGGTCATTGCCAATGTACAGGCAGTTTTTACATAAATTTCTTATGTTTTTGTGGTTCAGAACCCACGTAAAATTGTAGGTCCCCTCCGCCACCATGGAGGACATACACAATACACAATTACAAACACAGTTAGGTAGACCAGCCATGAGTGGATCCTAGGGTCTTTGTTGGTCTGAAACATTATATATATTATTAGGTACCGTATTATTTTTACACTCATATTGCTATTGGGGGCAAGTGCCCCCCCCCCCCCAAATATAAGATAAACAATAATTTAAATATATTCAGATGTTTAATTGTTTTGTTCTCTTTCAGGTTCTTGTGTTGTATTAAACTATTAAGTATTAATCATGACAAGTTTTGTGTGGTCACTGTATACAATAAATGATCCGAGCAATATCACTGCAAAGTGTAATATTTGCCAAAAGATTACACTGTATAACAATGATTCTGTTTATATAGAATTTTTTATGTTTTTATATGCATTTGTGGGTGCTGAGTCCAAATCTGGCCTTGGTTTGTATGTATCATCAATGGTTTCAGAGATAATCCATTTTTCATATTTTTACCAGTATAATGTTATTATGGGCACAGCAATATCAGAATAATCAGGAATTGTTGAGAACAATCCAGATGTTCAGTGATAGTTTCTTGCTCTAGAAATTGCCCGAAACTTCCACTGTGCTATATAAAGAAGAACGCAGAGTCTGAGAAGTCAGTAAGTGTAAGCACACAAAGAAAGCAGGTTGTTTGTCTGATGGTTACCAGCACTGAGGTACTGTGTTTCTGTGCTTCTCTGTGCTGACAATTTGAGTGTTAATGATCCTTTTTCATTGCGAACATTATTTCAGTGTTGTGAATACATCTTTTTTCTGGAATCTGTAATCTGTTGCAGATTTAATAACCCTTCTCTCTATATCTGCAGGTTATGATTAATGTAGTACAGTTTGGTAAAGAGAATGGCAACTAGAGCTTGTAAACACTCGCCAGATATATTCTGCTACGTTTGTGGGTATTACATAGGCCCCAAGCAAGTATCGCACAAGGACTGAGCAAAGGAAAAGACTCGTCATTTTATATCCTTCCAAGAAGAAGCATTCCCGTCTCTCAACAGACTGAGAGAGAGAGGGTACGCCATTGAGCGAAGGTATAAATTGTTGTCTTCGTAACTCGCAGTCAGATAAAGTAAAGTTGAAAAGAAGAACCATGGATGTTAGTCAGACTAATTAAACGGTATAAACTTCCTTGTTGGTGCGAGGAAGCGACATACTGAGACTACCTTTAACGGATAACATCATATCCTACATATCTATATTAACTTAACACTAAAAATCTTATTCTAGGTTAAGGTAGACATGTGTACCCAAAATTGGGTGAAAAGAGAAAAAAATCGGTTGTGACATCAAATGACCTACACAAGGTCAAAGGTAAAAAATAAGATCAACTTTTTTTTTTGACCACTGAGGTAAAATATGAATAGAAACAAATTTGTAGATTTACTTAAAAGCTTTAAAATAGTGTTTAAATCAGTGATGCACAAACCCTGGCCCATGGGCCAAATGTGTCCCCCACAGGTCTTTTCAGTGGCCCCACAGGTCTTTTCAATTCAATGAAAAAGTTAGAATATAAAAGTGACCCAATTTATGACTTAGATGGAAAGTAAGTAGGCTAATACATTTAGTTATTTTCTTCGCTTGGCCCTCACATCAAAAAAGTTTGTGCACCACTGGTTTAAATGGTCTCTGTAAGTGCAATAGGAGCCGAGATATTTCATGTTGAAATATGGTATGACCTTGGAAAAATTGACTTTTTTTTAAAAAATTCGAATGGCCATATCTCCAGAACCACATGACCTAGAGTGTTGAAACAAGTGCCATTCTGTTTTTCTCACCGAGATCTATAAGTGTGCCAATTTTCAAAAACATCGGTGATGATCACATTTTTTTTCAACCCAAAATTCCATTGAACTGACATGGATGACCCAAATGTGCAATTTTTATAAAAATGCAGTGATTTGTAGGTTATTATTAATCAAACTTCCAGTCCAATTAGCCCTGGTGAAATTTCATCACTGGGGCTATTCAGTCTGTCTGCATTTTTTTTTGTAAACATATAATTAATACCATTTATATGCATGTAATGACATATACTTGCAATAATCTGTTTTGTTTGTATGTTCCAGGTGTTTATTCTGTTTATTGATACTCTAACTACAGGTGATTTTCAGGAAAAATGGTTCAGACATATAAAAATAAGAGCAGTACAGATGATCATGAGAGAAAGTTAGCCGATGCTCTTACTGCTGTTAGAGTGTATGGAAAGAGTGCCAGAGATACTGCTAAGCAAATGAACATTAGTAAGACCACACTTTTGAGACATTTGAAAAATAGAGATGAATGAGCAGCAGATAATACTAAGAGGCCAGGAGCTAGGTTTGGCCTACCAGTGCATAGTGAAACTGAACTAGCAGAGTGTCTTGCAATCATGGCAAAGTGGGGTTTCAGTTTGACTCCTACTGAAGTGTGTGATTACATGCAAGAGTATGTTAAAGCCTGTAAGAAAGAGAACACTTCAACAGCTGAACATCTGTGTAAATATTGTAAGTTTAAGGATGACAGGCCTGGAGAGGAATGGGTTTATTCTTTCTTCAAGAAGGCCAGCACCCTAGAGAAGACATACAGAGAAGCAGCTCATCCACCCATGACACCCTCTTCATCAGGAACCTCATTCAAAAAGCTCTTGCTAAAAGCAAAGTTGAACTGAAGAAGACTCGCCACCATATCCTGAATGCTCAATTGTTAACACATGTTGATTTTGTCAAGGAAATAGCAGAAGTGGAGAAACAAAAAGAAAAGGAAAATGACTAAAAGAATCTACAGGCAGAAGTAGAAGAGGAAGATGTAGATGATGAACTGGAGAGAATTGTGGACTCAGATAGTGATGGAGAGAAGTCAGATGATGGAATGAAATGAATAGATGAGCATTCAATTCAGCCAAAAGGTGAATTTGAACATGACCATCTCAGATTTTCATGATATTTGGTACATTAGTAGGTATGTGTGAGAAACTGAAACTCCCCAAATTTTAGAGCTGGCTGACCTTTGGTTGCTGAGATACAGGGTCACAAAATTTGGACCTTTGACCTGATTTTTACTTACTGTCAAATTTCAAATTGCTGTAGCCACATAACTAATAAAGCTAGAGTTCTGATTCTAGTGTCAGTTTGAAGCTCTTTAACAGCTTGTCATATTCTCTCTCTTCTCATAAGCCTCTAAAATAAAAATTTAAAAAAATATCCTTGACCTTGACTTTTGACCTTAAATAAAAAAAATATACCATCCCCAATTTTTTCAATTTTTTTTACAAATGTTCACTTACCAATGTGGAACATGTTCCTAAAAGGTTATGAGTGGCCAGTGATAAGTATGATTAGGAAGTATTTTTAATTAAAATTAATCTTTAAATAATTCATGTTTTTTCATCTTTTCAGAAAATATTTGTTTAATATTCGAAGTGAATTTCTAAATTATAGAATGCCATTTAAATATAACTTACTAGTTTTAATATTCTAAATTAATTTCTATTAAGGAATGCCATTTAAATATAACTTACTAGTTTTAATACACTAATTTTTAAAAAATGGATAAACTTGAACTTAAACAGAAATGTGCTGATCCCTTTCAATCACACAAAGGACAACATCGAACCAAAAGTCTACGAATTGTACTTCAATATTTAATTGATAAAAGGCCTGAAATCAAATTAACAGTTGATCACAGGCTTTGTAAGCAGTGTAGGGAAGTGCTGGAATCATTGCCTGAAAAAAAAACTTTAGATGAAGATGAAAAAAGCTCTTGCTGTGAAGAAACTAGTAATATTCCAGAAATATCTTCAGCTGAAAATGAACTTGAAATCAATGAGGCATCAACAAGCACAGCACTTGAATTTCAATTACCAACTTTAAATACTTCATTAAAATCATCAGGAGAAACTCCCATAAAGACAAGAAAGCTAAGAGAGACAGAGGCTTATGCATCTCACAAAATAACAAAAAGTTACAGGAACAGTCAAGAGAAAATTATAAGAAATTGCTGGAAGAGAAAAAACTAAGATAGAAAAAGATTATGATGAAATATTAAATCAACTGAAGGAGAAATTCAGCAACTTGCAGACCAAGAGGAGTGAAAGAATACAAATCCTGACTGTATTACCAAAAAGTTGGAGTGAGAGAAAAATAGCTACAGAATTCAACACAACAAGGCACAAAGCATCAGTTGCCAAAAAGCTTACTAATGAAATGGGTATCTTTTCAATTCCAAATCCTCAGCCTGGAAAGAAAATTAAACAAAACATTATAGAAAAAAATCAAAGCATTTTATCTTTCAGAAGACATCAGTAGAATAATGCCTGGTAAAAAGGATTATGTCAGCATTATAGACAGCTCAGGGGAGAGGAAACATTTTCAGAAGCATCTACTGTTATGCAATTTAAAAGAAACTTATCAGCTTTTTAAAGAAAGAAATCCTTTGGTAAAAGTGGGCTTCAGCAAATTTGCAGAGGTGTGTCCAAAGCAATGTATTATTGCCGAAGCATCAGGAACTCACTCAGTATGTGTATGTACCATTCATCAGAATGTTAAACTTATGTTTGTAGGAACTAAATTTGATAAGTTAACTGAAGATAATGAAAATCCTATCAACCATATACCATTTGTCAGCAGAGACTCTGTACTTCATTTGTCAGCAGAGACTCTGTACTTCATTTGTCAGCAGAGACTCTGTACTTCATTTGTCAGCAGAGACTCTGTACTTCATTTGTCAGCAGAGACTCTGTACTTCATTTGTCAGCAGAGACTCTGTACTTCATTTGTCAGCAGAGACTCTGTACTTCATTTGTCAGCAGAGACTCTGTACTTCATTTGTCAGCAGAGACTCTGTATGAAAATAAAAACCCACTCTAATAGACAGAGTTTATTTCCACGACAGTTTCGACGCCCACTGGCATCCTCCTCGGGTGGATACAGAAACACAAATGAACCAAAACAAGAGGGAAAACCAGTTCAGGGATCGACCGTTAAGAAATTCGCACCTAGGTTAGATTCCATTCTCTCGAGACATGAGGGGCATTTTCATTAAGTACATTCGCACAAATTTTAAAAACTATCTTCCTGTTCTAAACATACAGATTCTATTATTTTTTACATAATTATTACATTTATAATTAAATTTATTACATTTAATATTGCATAATTATTAATTACAGAAATTATAAATTTATTATTACATTGGTTATTACATTGTTGTTTATTACCCACTCTGTCTATTAGAGTGGGTTTTTATTTTCATATTTTGACCTTCACGTAGAAAAAAGTGAAGTTTTTTGCAGAGACTCTGTACTTCATTTGTCAGCAGAGACTCTGTACTTCATTTGTCAGCAGAGACTCTGTACTTCATTTGTCAGCAGAGACTCTGTACTTCATTTGTCAGCAGAGACTCTGTACTTCATTTGTCAGCAGAGACTCTGTACTTCATTTGTCAGCAGAGACTCTGTACTTCATTTGTCAGCCAGACTCTGTATTGAATGAACGCATTTCCTGAGCTCTGATATTGCATCTACTTTTGCATATTGCTAAGAATTTTACTTTTGGAAAGTTTTGAATTTTATATACTTGCGTTTATATTCACATTGTTATAGTTAAGTAATTGAATATTAGTGGTTTTTTGGTGATTTAGAAGTTTTCATGGCGTACCGGCTTAATTTAACTTAAACTTGTGACGGTTATAAACTAATTTTTAACTGCGCGATGCCATTGCAGGAAGCATTGTGCATTAGGTGTGGGGTAAACCGGTGGTATTCAGAATTTAAAGATTATAACAGCGGTCCTATGGTGATTACTGAGAGATCAGTTTGTTTCTTTTGCGAGTTAATGGAGGAAATAGTTGAGAAAACGCAGTGTATGTGAGGTAACGGGAAGACTTGCAATGCTTGATGAGGGCAGGGGTAGGGCTACAGTTGACGAAAGCCGAACCAATACTAATGTTGAAGACATTAGTAATTTGAAGGGTGAGGAGCGTAATCTAGTTTCTAGTTTAGGTAGCTTGTCAGGAAGGTTGGATAGAGTTGAGGAAGGGGTTAAGGTTGGTCCGAGATTAGTAGATGGGGGAGGAATTTAGAGAAGTTAAGGGTGAAGCTAGGCCGCATACATTAGGTGATAGGAATCCCCCCCCCTATCGAGGTTTTGAACCCTTTCGCCCATTTGGAAAGGGACGTGAATAAGGGGGAAACTATTTTAATTGGGGACTCTTTAGTGCACCATATGGACAAAGAGTTCGTTGAATGGCATCCAACCAAGAGGAGGAGGGTCTGTCTCCCAGGGGCCAGGGTTGACAGAGTTAGAGACGAAGTGGATAGGATTGACATTGACTCCCATCACTTGATGTTGATGATGATGGTAGGAGGCAACAACTCTCATAGGCTCAATACAAGAGTGCCTGAGCTTTTGGAGAGATATAGGGGGTTAATTAGGTCCCTGAAGGCAAGATCAGATAGGTCTTTAGTTCTAGGTATTACTCCTAGGCACGGTTTGGGTCTTAGGATTACGTCAAAAACAATATTTTTGAATAATAAATTAGAAGAGATTTGTGCTGAGGAAAATGTACTCTTCGTAAAGTTGTGGTCAGAATTCAGTGATCTTAGCCTTTTTCTAAAAGATGGGGTGCATTTTAATGAAATAGGTAATGCTAGGCTAGGTAGGTTAATTGATGATAACATATGAAAGCTGTATAGGTCGAAGCCTTCTTTAAATGTTGTGGGTCCGGGTAACATGGGCCAGACATGAAAAATAGTTTAAAACACCAGCCCATGGTAAAAAATAACTTAAACATCTTTTATTGTAACGCGCGTAGTATTAGAAATACATTAAACAAATTTAAGGCGATAAGTTATTCTGGGAACTACGATATAGTTGCTATCACTGAAACGTGATTAAATATCGTGACTCAGGACTTGTTGGGGGAATTTGATGTACCGGGTTTTAAACTCTTTACTAATGATAGGTTACATAGGTTTGGTGGTGGCATTTTGCTGTACATTCATAATTCCCTTAGGGCTATCGAGGTTAAGATAGATTTTCCAGCAGCAATTAATGCGATATGCATTGAAGTTAGGGCACGTAGTATTAGTTTTAATTTTGTTGTTGTTTATAGACCTCCATTCAACCCCTCGATACTGATACTAGATTTTACTCACTTCTTGGTAACTTTATTGACAATCAGAATAGTATAATTGTCGGAGACTTTAACTGCCCTAATGTTAATTATGAGACTTTTACTGGTAATGAGGAGGGTTTGAGATTGATTGAGTTCATGGAAGATAATTTTTTACAACATATGGTTACTGAACCAACGTGTCGTGACAATATTTTAGATTTGGTGGTGATGAATGGCAAAAATATAGTCGAAGGTTTAGAAGTAGGCAAGAGTTTAGGATGTAGTGATCATCAAATTCTTAGGTTTAAGTTATTGATAGAAAACACTAAGGATAGTAACGTAATAGAAGTCTCTGATTTTCATAGGGCTTATTTTGATAGTTTTGCGGATAGGATGAGAGTAGTGGACTGGGATAACTTATTTATGGGTAATGACACAAATTTGTATTGGGAGGCATTTAAAGAAAGTTATGAATATTGAAAGGGATTTTATTCCTCGTAGGCCCAAGTGGTGGACTAGGGAAATAGGTGAGTTCATAAACGAGCGTAACAGAGCATATAGCCTTAATAAGCACAATGGCACACCAGCTTTAATAGATATATCAAGCTTAGATGTCAGGTTAAAAGATCAGTTTGCTAAGCGTAATTTAGAGATATTTATAGGTGTGGATAGTAAACATAATCCAGAAAAGTTTTTGGAATGTCAATAATCATAAGCCGATAAAAGATAACATAGGCCCTCTGGTGGATGTTAATGGCGCTTTGGCTTCTGACACTCAGGCAATGGCAGGTATTTTCAATAATTTTTTTCCAACAGTTTTTACCACAGAAGACATAAATAATGTTCCTGATGTGGACGATATCATTCCATTTAGTAGCAAGACTATTTTGGATGAAAGAACTGTTTATGAGGGTGAGATTGCGCATTATATTGATAGGCTAAAAGTTTGCAAGGCTCCAGGCCCTGATGCTTTTTATCCCAGACACTTGAAAGATTCAAAAGACGTTATTGTAAGCCTTTTAATGAAGATTTTTAATCAGTCACTCGAAATGGGGATTATTCCTGAAGACTTCAAATTAGCTAACATCACGCCCATTTTAAAAAAAGGCGACCGCACAGTAGCTAGCAATTATAGGCTCATTAGCTTAATGTCAATTGTCGGTAAACTTTTGGAATCCATAGTTAGGGATTGTATCATCTATCACTTAGAAAGTAGAGATTTGATTAATAGTAGTCAGCATGGGTTTTGACACCATAGATCTTGTTTAACTAATTTGTTAGAATTTAAAAAAAAAATAGTGTGAATATGATAGGCATAGAGTGGCTGATGTTATTTATTTAGATTTTAAAAAGGCGTTCGATACACTTCCACATAGAAGATTAATTGTGAAGGTTAAAGCACATGATATACACAGTCAGGTAGCTAACTGATTAGAGGAATGGCTTCATGCTAGGAGACAGAGGGTCATTGTTAATGGTAGTGAATCGGGGTGGTTGGATGTAGGTAGCAGTGTCTCACAGGGTTCAGTGTTAGGCCCATTGCTATTCGTAATTTACATTAATGACATACAGGCATCTCCCATTATACGATTGGGATGCGTCCCTAAAAACCCCATTGTATATCGAACGATCGTATATCGAACTGAAGGCCTTATGGGAAAAATAGGGATACATTCCCAAACATTCTGGAAGACCCCCAAAATTTGCAGATTCCACTATTATTTTGCTATATATTTTACTGTTATGTACAAAAAGTGTCTGAAAGTAAGAAATTGTGATTAATAAAAGACAATTTATACATGAACACTCTTCGCTATCGAATTAGCCCCTTGTCCATTCTTGTGATGCTTGACAATGTCAAGCTTAACCTCCAAGCTCAAACTCTTGCGAGGCTTCTTAGCAATACCCGAAGCACCAGCACTTGGCCTTTTCTGAGACATGCTTTCAAGTTGGAGATCATTAACGCGAAATAAGGCAATCATAAATCGAAAGATGGGGGGTACTTTTTTAAAATCGTTAACGTGGGAAATCGTAAACTGAACGATCGTATAACGGGGGACGCCTGTAGATGTAGGATTGACTATTGACTAGTAATGTGTCAAAATTCGTGGATGATACTAAAATAGGCAGTAAGGTTGTTAATGAGGATGATAGAAATATGCTCCAAGACAATGTAAATAGGATTATGGAGTGGATGGATAAGTGGCAGATGCAATTTAACGTAGACAAATGTAAAGTTTTGCATATAGGTTCTCATAACAATAATTACACATACACGATGGATGATAGTGTGTTAGCAAGCATTGATGAGGAAGTAGATTTAGGCATACGCATATCTAAGGATTTAAAAGTTAGGAACCAGTGCCTGGAGTCTTGCGCAAAAGCTAATAGGATGTTAGGCTTCATAGCACGTAATTTAGAATTTAAATCAAAGGATATTATATTGCCCCTTTATAAGTCCCTAGTCAGGCCTCATTTAGAATATGCCATTCAGTTTTGGTGCCCGTATTTGTGTGAGGATATTGACAGGTTAGAAAGGGTTCAGCATCGTGCCATGAAACTAATTCCATCATTGCACAACAAGCCTTATGAAGATAGGATTAAAGTGTTAGACTAGGAGATTAAAGGGGGAGCTTATTGAAGTTTTCAAAATCATTAATAACATCGATAACGTAAATTTTGACAAACTGTTCACTTTCGATAATAGCAATACTCGTAATAAAGGATTTAAGTTGCATGGCAGACAGTTCATTACTAATATCGCTAAAAACTTCTTTACGTTTAAAGTAATTGATAAATGGAATAAGCTTCCCACATCAGTCATTAACTCTACCAGCATTAATGTGTTTAAAAACCATCTAGACAGACATTTTAAAAATATTAATGTTGTTTAAAATAAAAAACAATTAGCAACAGGAGCTCTGGGGGTCGTAATCAGGGATGAGTCTGTTGACATCTAATGCCAGCAAAAATTATTATAAAAACAAAAAAACAAAAAAAAAATAGACTAACACAAATGTAGATGTAGGTCGTAGCGTAAACTAACCCACTTTTTGTTTAACTTTACCTACTTTTTTTTTTTTTCTTATCCTCTCCTTACTTGCATGTCTGTAGTTTGCATGGTATGACAGTGAGTTAAGACTGTGTTTGCATGGTTTGTAAGCGTTCTTATTTTACTTCTTTCCATCTTTCATCTTTTACATTGTTGAACAGTCTTTGTGAAAAAACTATATAGGACTATGGGTTGATTGCCTGATACCCTCATCCATTGGAAATTTCCAGCAGATTTCAGTGGAGTTAAACAAAAGTCCTATGCTTTTTCATTAGAGTGTTATGTATATGTAGGTCTTTAAAGGACTTCTTTATATTTAATTGTTTACAGTAATTTTAGCGTCGGGATTTTAGATGCCTATATGTGAACGAAAAGAAATTGTCCCACCTTATTTTTGCTGGGTCTTAGTTTGCTTCGATGGAGGGCATCACAATCTTTTTTGGTGTAGGGCCACCCGCCATGATGGAGTTACGTGATGAGTTAACTTGATGTAATTAATATAGGCAGTCACTATATAAACACTTGAAGGTATAGGCCTATCCTATCTGTAGTAATTAAGTTTGTTATAAGGAATTCATTCAGAACTTTAGGGAAGACAAAAGCACATCTTCCTTGTTTAAAGCGTTCGCTGTACAATAAACAGCTCCGAGAGCCGTTCCTTCGCATTGTATTTTCATTATTTGTCAATCTGGCAAAATTTTGCTTGGTCTACTTCTCTGTGGTAGACTAAACAATAAATTGAGTTTTCTTGTTGCTATGTGAGGCTCGATGCATACATACAGGTTCTTTGTACGTATGGCAATTATTTCATTCCCAATAGGCTATGTCGCCAATCCTGGGGCAATTTTGTATAGATATTTAATTCAATTAATTAATAATTTATATTTAATTATGAAATAAAGGTACCACATATGATACCATGTTGTGAGCACGTATAGTTTTTCCATATACTGGGGGGGGGGGGGGGGATTTGTATGTTACAGATCAAATTTTTTGACAAACTGTGTAAAACGTAAAAATGGATCAAAAGAATGAAGTAGGAATTTAGGAAGAGAAAGGTTACTCAAGACCTATTTAAATATAAAAGTTCAAGAGGCTAGCTTCTCAAGTTTAGTTAAAGTTATGTCAATCAGTTTGACTCCCTTTAGGTACAGGAAATTTATGGAGTTAAAGTAAGGTTATTAAGCATTTTAACTTTGCTCAGTTTGTGTAAGGTTTATAAGTCACCAGTCTTAATTTTTTCTTGTAAAAGTTTTCTGGCTTTCAAAGCAGTCTTTCTTTGAGGCCTGTCTGGTTTAGTCTGAGTTACATCAGGTACATTGAGAGATTCCTCCCCAATAGTATCCTGATCCATCCCTTGGGGTAATGGTTCTTATTTAGCCCCACACTCCAAAGGATATAGTAATGTGATATCTCTGGTGGTTTCACCAGTTGCTGTTTTCAATTTTACAACCCTGGTAATTTCGTCTCCACCAGTTTTGAGTTCCAAGGCTTTTCCCATTGACCAATGTTGTCTTGGTGTCTTGTCATGTATCAACACAATGTCCCCAATTTTGACTGAATCATTCCAATTTTGTTTTGTTAATTGTGTATGTCTTTCTCTAAGACTTGTTAAGTATTCTTCTCTCCATTTTGTTATAAACTGAGTTTTGATTTGTGTCAAATGTTGGTATTTTGTGTTGAGTTCTTTGTGTCCTATTACCCAATCTGGATCCTCTGTACTGTTATGTTCAGATTCTGGTAACATGTTTACTGTTTCTCCCTTAATTAGGTGGTTTGGTATGAGAGATTCTGGCTCATTAATACCATCTCCCACATAAGTTAATGGTCTGTTGTTGACAACATTTTCAATTTCTGACAGAATAGTCATGAGTTCAAAAAGTTGTAGATGTTTGGTCCCAATAGTCTTTTTAAGGCAGTTCTTTACAGTCTGTATGTTTCTTTCCCAAATGGAACCATACCATGGTGTATTAACAGGAATGTACTTCCAGGTTATATTGTGTTTGATTAAATGAGTTTGTACTGTTTCACTGTCACAAATCTGATGAATAATTCTTTCACCAGATTTGAAGTATGTGGCATTGTCTGACCATATAGTTTTGGGTACAGAATTGTGTGGACAAAATCGTCTGAAAGCAGCAATAAAAGCTTCTGCTGTCAGATCTTCTACTATGTCTAGACATATGGCACGAATGTCAGCACAGGTGAAGAGTACAATGCACACTTTGTATTCCTTTGAATCCATTTTATCTCCAAAACTCACATTTACCGCTCCAGTGTAGTCAATACCCGTGGTTTCAAATGGCTGAGTAAATGTTACTCGTTCCACAGGTAGGTCTGGAGGGCTTGGGGTCTTAAAGGGTCGTGACTGGATAGTTAGGGTGCTTTTAAAAACTGAAAGTGTGAATTTCAGGTCACGGAACCCCGCAAATGATGAGGTTCTGGGAGCAAATAAAGCACATGATTTTTTTGGAAAATCATCAAATATTTAGAGGTTGCCCAAAGACCCCAAAGTTTTACCCATATGCTCATTTATTTACGCGCCCTTTTTAAGTCACTTCTAGTGTTTATTAGAAATTGCATTTGCCAATTGCATTCTGATAATCCATATTTCTTTACTTCAGTATACCAACAAATGAGGAGGGTCGGAGGGGGAAGGATTGGAAATGTCGACAAGAAGATTGCCAAAAAAGTCGCAAGGGCCCAAGAAAGAACTGCTCAGGAATTGAAGCGGAAAGACAGGCATGTGCAGGAAATGGAAGAAATCTCTGCTACCGTTGTTATGGAAACCTCATCATCAGCGTCATCAAGTGAGGAAACAAGTCCCAAAAGAACGCCAGTTACATCGTCAGCTCCAAAGCATCGCCGTGGGACGACGGCAATCAGTTCGGAGGTCGCTGCGACATTGGACCGCACGCGGATGAGCGACAGGGCAGCTGCTCGTGTTCTCATCCCCTTTGGCATGAAAATTGGTCAGGACATAAGTGAGATGTGCCTCAGTCCAAGTGCTATTCGGGCCAGCAGATCCTGGTACAGATCAGCCCACGAAGCAGAGGTGAGAGCTTCCTACAAGCCTGAATGCCCTCTTGTTCTTCACTGGGATGGAAAACTTATGGCAGACTTAATGGGAAGAGACAAAATCGACCGTTTAGCCATCTTAGTTACCGGGGATGGGATGAGCAAGATTCTAGCCATCCCCAAACTCCCAGACTCCAAGGCAGAAAGGACAGCAATCGTCATCATCGAAACCATCGAAAACTGGGATCTTGGCCAGAAGATCAAAGCTCTTTGCTTTGACACGACAGCCACCAACACCGGCATCCATGGAGGAGTGTGCGTGCGAGTAGAGCAGGCTCTCGGGCGTGAAATGATTTACTTTGCGTGTCGACATCACGTGCTGGAACTGCTGCTTGAAGCAGTATTTTCTTTCCTTGTTGGAGACCTTTCCAAAGGACCTAAGATTACGATTTTCCAGAGCTTCCGTAATGTTTGGCCGCAACTGAAATTGAATGAATACTCCACTGCCGCGGACGAAGAGGACACAGCTGCAGTGATCAGTCCCTGGGCCGAGAAGATGATTCATGAAGCAAATGACCTGAAAGTGAAGCATCCCAGAGATGACGACAAAGAGCTTCTTGAACTTGTAGTCATTTTCTGGGGATGAGTACCTCATGGACGTCGGAGTCCTGTGTTCATGGCTCCAGGGGCTTTGCACCGAGCACGGTGGATGGCGCGTGGAATTTACTCTTTCAAGATTTGGATGTTCAGATACCAGTTCACGATGCATATGAACCAATGTCCTTCAACATCTCTTGGAGCAAGTAGCAGTGACCACCTGATTTCTGGGTTGCGGGGCTTCTGTCTCTTCGTTGCTCAAGATTACGTCCTTCAGTGGTTTTCAGCAAGAGAAGCAGCAAGCGCTCCACGAAGCGACTTAGCCCTCCTTCAAAAGTTGCAAAACACCAACGCCGCTGGGTACAAGAGTTTTAATCGGCATCTCTGGTACCTCAATGAGGTAAACTTGGGCCTTGCACTATTCGATCCTGCAGTCGATGATGATGAGAAGCGGAAAATGGTAGAGAATATGAATTCCGTTGAAGGGTCAGAAGCTCCCCCCCGACGAGTCTGGATTCCAGATCCAAGAGGAAAGACCCTGGCAGACTTTTGCTCTTCCAATACGTACAATCTGTTCACCCTTCTAGATCTTCCGGTCGATTTCCTGCAAGAGGATCCATCAAACTGGGAAAACAACACCAGCTTTGGTTCAGCAAAGATCAGGGTGGATTCCTTAAATGTAGTGAATGATGCAGCAGAGCGAGGCATAGCATTGATTCAAGAATTCACGAAGGCTGGAAGGACTCGGAACGAAGAGCAGATGCAGTTCATGATTCAAATCGTCGAAGAACATCGTAAAGTCTTGCCGACAGCCTCCAAAGCCACTTTGATGAAAAAATGAACGCCAACACTCGAGGTGTCATGTACTTTAATCGTTAATTATGAATTTAGTGAATATACTCACACGATATATTTGTTCTGAATACTTATTGGAGATGTATATTGGAGATGAAATTTATCATTTAAACAGAATTAAAATTTCCATTGCCCTATAAATTGAAAATACCTATCAGCTGTGGGCAACCTCTAAATGTTGTTGGATTACAAAGAAATTTTGCCTGTTCTGTTTTCTCATGTATCCTCACAAAATAAAGGGTTCCGCTCCCTTGCATTTTCATTTCGCATTTTTCACCATATACCATAAACACACCCTACTGGATACGTTTACAAGGAATGCATGTGTTTAAAATTTTCTTTGTTTCAGTTCTACCCTTTGGTAGCCAGTAAGTTTTTCTCAGCTCCGTCAGGGTTTGTGGGACCCCCATGTGGTGTATTTTGTTGTGGGTATCCCTGATGATGAGATTTGTGAAATGATTCCTCCTCGGGAGAAGAATTGGGTGCTTAGAGTTGTAAGTCAAAGTTGACTTGTTAAGCCTTCCTTTACACCTTATCAGACCCTCTGTATCCAGGTACAGATTTAGATCCATGACAAGTGAAGGAATTCCTTTGTTTAATGTGTTACTGGACCTAAGATACTTCAAGTCCTTGTCAAATTCTGAAGCTTGTATCTGTTTGAGCCAGTGTTTTGTTGCAGTTTCTGTTAAGTTAGAAAAGGCCTTCTGAGGACAGTGTTTGAGAAGGTAGCTATTGACAAACTTGCAGCAATAGACTAATTCTCAAGAGTTTGTTGAGGTCTGAATAATGTTTATAGTCAAATATAGGTTTGTCCTCAGTGATCTTTTCAGTTGTCGTATAGTTGAGTGTGAGGTTAACTACTTTGGCTGGCCAAAGATTCTCACATGTTAGCCATTCAGGCCCTTCATACCAGATTTTATTTGTTTTCAACAGTTTGTAAGAGAGCGCTCTTGTCAAAAAGTCTGCAGGATTCCCTTTTGTTTTTATGTACCTAAATTTGATGCCAAGGGATGTGTTTGCAGTTTTGATTTCTGTTAGTCTGTTTTTCACAAATATGTTTTTGCAAGAAGTTGTATATCTGTGTTGGTCACCCATGTTAGACAAATTTGACTGTCTGTCCATAAGTATATGTCTGTTATGTCAACTTCTTTATACACTTGTGAGAGAAAGTCTGCTGTTTTAACTCCCAATGAGACAGCTAATAATTCAAGTTGTGGTACAGTTTTCTTTTGGTTTAAGGGTGCCACTTTTGCCTTTGAATAAACCAAGTTACTTTCATTTTCACTTGTTAAATAGGCACAATACCCATAAGCTTGTGTGCTGGCATCTGTAAAAATGTGTAGTGTTTGAGATTTCAATCTGTAGCCAGCACATCTTGGTACGTAGATGTCTTGAACTTTGTTCAAGTCAGCGGCTAATTTTTTCCAATGAAGTTGGTCTTCCACTGAAAGTGGTTCATCCCAATCAATTTTCTTTTTCCATAAGTCTTGCAAAAGGATTTTGGATCTTATGGTTGCTGGTAAATATAATCCAATGGGGTCAAAAATTTTGGATGATTCTGAAAGCACTTGTCTTTTTGTATTGGCATTTGGATTTAAGTTATAACTCTTTGTGCAAAGAGTGTCATTGTGTTTGGAATTCTGTTTTAAAAACCAAAGCATTCCAAGTGTTTTTGAATAATTGTTTGGTTCAATGTTCCCATTGTTGTCTTTTGTTATTTGTTCATTTAATTTAGGAGAATTAGAAACCCACTCTCTTAGTCCAAAATTTCCTTGCTTCATTATGGGTTGTGACATTTGGTAAATTTCAAGCAATTCCTCTTCAGTTATAGTGGAACCAATGAGGTTATCCACATAAAAATTTTGTTTTAAAAATTGAACTGTTAAGTCCTCTTGAAATAAGTTTAGGTGGTTTTTAATTGTTAAAGCAAGAATACTTGGAGAACAATTTGCTCCAAAAATAATTACTTTAAATCTGTAGGTTTTGAAACCTTTGTTAAGGTCATGTGGATCATTAAACCACAAAAACCTGAGATGATTTTTATCATACTGAAGCTTCAAATTTATACAGAGGAATGCTTTTTCTATGTCACTTTGTACTGCATAATTGTCTAAACGGAAGCAAAGGAGAATTTTTACAAGATCTGAGACAAGGTTTGGACCTTCCATGAGACAATCATTTAAACTAACAGAATTTGTGTCTTTTAAACTACAGTTGTATACTACTATTAGTTTAGTTGTGGATGAGTCTTCTCTGTAAACTCCTGTGTGTTAAATAATGACAACCTCGTTTTTTAAAGGGTTCATCAGTAACTTCTTCAATGAAGCCACTTTCTATTTGTTCTTTGAATATTATGTTGTATTGTTCTAAAAGATTGTCATTTTTAAGTTTTCTGTAATTTTTATACAGATGTGCCTTGGCTACTTTCAAATTGTCCATTATTTCTGGACAAGGCATTTTCCAAGGCAGCTCCATATAGTGTTGATTGTCTCTGTGTTGTAATGTATCCTTAAATTGTTCTGTCATCAATTGGTCTTCATGTGTAATAGTCAGTGGTGACTGGCGTATAGGAGCGATGGAGCGGTCGCTCCCCCTTGCTTGAAACGATAAATATTAATTTAACAGATAAAAAATATATTAATTTTAAGATATTAAAAAAATATTCTTGAAATATATTTTAAAAATTCATGTGGCATATCATGATTCATGAGGCATTTTGAGTAAGCCTTCATACAGTACATAATATTCTAAACTTATAGCACAGCTTCAACCAGCGTACTGCTGTTTGAATACAAAATAATATTGCAGCCGAATGGAGCGATAGATTTTTCGCTCAAGTAAATATAAATTATATTTTACTGTTGTAATGAAAATATAAGTACAATCGCGAATTTTTTTTATAATAACAACTTTATTTTTACTAATAGTTACTTCAGTAATAATGATATAAGCCATTTATATGTATTTTATTGAAATTATTACTTATTTGTAATTAACTAGAATTGTACGTCTGGCATAGCCGCATATGTTAATACAAGTACTCTTGTGAGCGACAGTTGGATTCGCGCTAGCCTATTGTGAGTCCGTGTTGTCGTACAATTTTATGAAATCGCACCCCCATACATTTATACCACGAGTCGCCACTGGTAATAGTACTGTCCTTTATGCCAACTGATTCTAATAGTCACAACTGCTGTAACCCTTCATCCAATGTGGAATCATTTTCATTCAAATGATGTGGGATTATGACAGTGTTTTTGTAGTTCGAGTTTGTCACATAGTCAGAAATTTGTGAATGTGGTGATTTTGGTTTGCGTGAATTTTGTTCATGTTCTGTGTTTTCTGTGTCAGTAGTAAGATGGTATTTAGTTATGTCACCCAAAGGTGCAATACCTGTGGGAGTTTGTATGGCTATTCCATCTCCAATTTTAATGATGCCTCTATGGACCAGATGAAGATAGTCAGCCCCCATGAGCATATGTATATCATCAACTACATCTGCATTAAGGGTTTTATCAGCTATCGTGTATTTGTTTTGAAGTTGTAGCAAAGCTTGTTTTAACCCAGCTATTTGTATTTTTTCTTGTTCTACTTTGTCCACAACAACAACCTTAAGGGTTTCAAATGTTCCATCAAGAGTTAAAGTTATATTTGCAGTTTTAAAACTGGCTTGTACTGGGTTTTTATTGATAAATGATGAAGTAGAGAGATCTTCATTTCCTTATTGGTTCTGAAGTCCCAATTTTTCTATCAGTTGTTTGGTTACAAATGTTTATTGTGAGCAGGTATCTAAAAGACACCTAACCTGTACTATTTGTCCCCTTTTGTTTTGGATTTCCAGGGTTGTTGGTTTAAAAGAATTTTTGAATTGTGGTTAATGCTAGATGAACTGATATGCCCATTTCATAACATTCTGAGTTTGTTTCTGTTTGATTTGGGTGTTTGTTCATAATGTTTCTAAGTTTTTCCAATGTCTGTGTGTGTATTACACATAGGAGTAACATGGTCAAAACTGTTGCAAAACTTACAATTGTATTTCAAATTTGATTTGCAGTTTGACTTATGGTGCCCTGATCCAGTACATTTTTTGCATAAGTTTAGTTGTTCACAACGTTTTGACCTTGCTGTAAAGTCTGTGTATTTGGGACAATTTGTAGAATAATGTTCACTGCTAAAACAAAATTTGCATGGTGTGCAGTGGCGTATCAAGGGAGGGGCGACCGCCCCGAGTGGCACTTCCCGAGGGGTGGCAAATTACTGTCAGGCAGGCGCAGTATGCAAAATTTTGGGTTTTTATGTTTTAAAATGCAACCCTCCAAAAAATTATATCATCATTGTCGCGCGTTATTTGTGTACAAAATATCCATGGTTTTGATGAAAAATCATCATTAAATGCTATATATGCCACCTCAATGCCACTATTTCCACAAATAGTTGCGTTAAATTTTCACATCGGAAAGGTTGCCAGCCCTATTTTTCAGACTTTCCCTATATTATTTAGGTTAGGCTTTGCATTCTTTGAGCTTTGATGATGTTAATAATTAATGGTTGTTTTATTTTGCAGATACCCTACTGAATTAGCAAACATGAGCAAATGACAGAGACTGAGTGGTGCTGCATACAAGAATCTTCGCGAAAAAAAAGAGGAGGAAGGCAAGCGTGCTGCTAAGCGATTTCATCAGTTAATGGGATTCTCACACACACCTTCAGTGCCTTCTGGGAAGCAAGGAGATCAACCGCAATGTGATATATCTTTAGAGATAGATGTTCAAGCGGCAACTTCAAGTGAACCCCCAAATAATCAGGATCAACCCTCATCTACATCACAAAGTCACCCACTCACCCATCGAGTCTGTTTAACGATTCTGGCAACTGGCCCGTTCCAATGACGGACAATTTGAGAATTGAACTCATTAAACGTGGACCATCACATTTGAAAAACATGAATGGACCCTTTCCAGCTGATTCAAATAATAGGTCAATGTCAAAAGTTTGCTATTTCAAAACTTTGGAAAATGGCGAAAAAATTGAAAGGTCATGGCTAATCTTCTCACCTTCAAAATGTAGCTTGCATTGCTTTTGCTGTCATCTCTTCAACAACATCTCCAGTGCATTTGGAAAAGAAAAAGGATTTTTTGCCTGGAGGAAACTGAATCCAAGAGTACCTGAACATGAAAACAGTCCATATTATACCCGATGCTTTGAACAATGGAAAGAGTTGTCTATGCGCCTTCAGTTGAATGCTACAATAGATAATGCACATCAGTTGCAAATAAAACATGCTACTGCTAAGTGGAAAGAAATACTGAGACGAATTTATGACTGCATCATGTTCTTGGCAAAACAAGATCTTGCATTCCGAGGGCACTGAGAGAACTTAAATGAAGAAGCTGGGCTAGCTGGCAATTCTGGAAACTTTTTGGAGTTAATAAAACTAATGGGCAAATATGACCCAGTAATTAGGGAACATCTTACAAAAATACGAATGACTGACAAGATATCCAGTACGTATTTGTCACCTAGTTCATTCAAAATGAGTTCATCACACTAATCGTAATTGATAATGTGTCTAGTGCAAAGTACTTTGCAATAATTTTCGATAGTACACCAGATATATCGCATATTGATCAGATGTCTCAGGTAATTCGCTGTGTGTCGATTAAAGATGGTAATGTAGAGGTGAAGGAATCCTTCGTTGATTTTATTAAATTAGAGGGGAAGACTGCTGAGGCAGTTACTGATCTCAATGTCACTAAGCTCCGTGAGGATGGGCTGGATATCCAGAATTGTTATGGTCAAGGGTATGACAATGCTGCTACGATGGCAGGTATTCATCTTGGAGTTCAACGCAGAATTCTTGATGTTAACAAACACGCTGTTTTTATTCCTTGCAATAACCACTCACTGAACTTGGCTGGAGTTCATGCCGTGGGACTGAGTCCTAATTCTGTAACTTTCTTTGGAACAATTGAACAAATTTTCGTCTACTTTTCTTCCTCTACTCATCGTTGGGATGTCTTAACAAAACATTCCAAAATCACTGTCAAGCGAGTCTCTGATATGCGGTGGAGTGCTAAGTATGATGCTGTTTCTAGTCTTAAGAAGAACTTGACTCACGTTGTTAGTGCCTTGGAAGAACTGAGTGAAGGGGTCTCCGAAAATCTGGACACAAAGGGCGATGCTGAAGCTCTGTTGACCTCCATCATGTCATACATATTCATTGTGTACTTATTTTTCTGGGATCCAGTGCTGAAAGAAATCAATGATGCTCAGCTATATTTTCAAAGAAAGGGACTTGCTTTGGACCAGTGTGCATTAAAAATGAACTCTTTATCCGTGTTTTTAACTAATGAACGAGAGGCAGTAGTATCAAACGCTGCAGATGCCGCCGAAGAGTTCTGTAATGAAATGGATATCAGTATAGACTGCAGAGTCAGGAGACGGAGAAGAATGCCTGGAGAGCAAGCTCGTGATGCTGGATTGACAGTGCAAGAGGATGTACGCAGAGAATTTTTTGAAATCATGGATCATTTATTAGCAGAAATTGAAAAACGCACAGTTTGTCTTAAAAACATGAATGATCGCTTTGAATTTCTGTCTCCTTCGTACCTTTTGAATCAGTCCAAAGATGAAAAAATTAATACCAAGGTCAATAATTTTTCTTCCATCTACAATGACATTAATCCAGGAAGTCTACTGGAAGAAATAAAGCGTTTGCGCAGACATTTGCTCAGTTTCGAAAGCATAAGTGTCAACGATGATCCAAAGAACTGGGATATGTTAAAATTACTTCAGTGGATCGTTAAATGGGATCTAGTGGAATCTTTGCCTCATATAACAATTGCCCTCCGGATCTGTCTAACTACATGCATGTCCGTGGCAAGTTGCGAACGAAGTTTCTCGAAACTGAAACTTATAAAAACTTACCTCAGGTCAACTATAAGTCAATCTAGACTGAGCAATTTGGCAATTATTTCAATTGAACGCGAAGTTGCAGAGACAATGGACATAGAAAAAATCATTCATGAATTTTCTGTTATGAAAGTCCGAAAATTTAGCTAGGCATTATACATTATATAGTTATTGTTAAAATTATGTAGTGTATTATGTACGGTACATTATGTAGTATTGTTAAAATTGAAGTTGCTTTATTTAAGTTTTTCTTCAAATAAAAGTTTTGTTTAGAAGTGTATTTTTGTAAAGGAATTGTTTTTAAAATTGAAAATTGTTGCGCGGGGGGTGGCATTTTCGCCCCGAGCGGCAAAGAGTATTGGTACACCTCTGATGGTGTGTGATTACACTCAAAAGTAGTTACATTAAAGTTTTGCAGAGTAGGGGTCTTTGAGTCTTTTTCTGTCACTTTATTTTCTGCAAATTGAGTTTTGCGGTTGTGTTTTGATGTAACTGGTAAGTGTGGAAATCTTTTGTTAGGTTTTTGGTTTTCTGCATTGTTGGTTTTTTCTTGTGCTGTGTTAAATTTTGGGAGTGTGTAACTTGATTTGTAAAGTGCAAGTACAGTTGGGAAATCTCCTCTTAGCTTATTAAGGCTAGGGTATATGTCAGTTGTCCTCTGATGAAATATCTCTGACTTTAGAAGGGAGCTTTTCAAAAACAACAGCTTGAATGATCCAAGCTGTTTCTGCAATGTTTAAATTATTGTTTTTAAGGTGTCGCATGAGACATTCAAACTCACAGTAAAAGTCAAAGAGGTCACCATAGTTGTCTTTTGGGGTTCGCATGTTCATTACTTTAAGAGCCAAATCATGTATAATTTCATCCTTATTCATGTAATTTCTGTTAAGTAATTCTACTACAGAATAAGAAGTACCTATGGCTGGTAGTGATTCCACTAATCTTAAGGCAGCGCCTTTCAGATAGTTCACTAAATAACTAAATTTATCAACATCTGTAATGTAGTTTTTATTACCTATAAGGCTATGAAATTTTTCAATAAAAGATTGAAATTTGGCTCTGTCACCCTCAAAAGTGGGTACTGCAAGTGTAGGCAATTTTGATTTTAGTTCATTGCCCTCAGCCACATTGGGAGAGTTAAATGAAGCATTTCTAATAGCTTCTAAGAAGCTTTCATTTGTGTCTTGTTTTTTGCACTCATCAAGTTGGTTTTGAATTTCAGAAATATAGTTGTTAATTTTTGTAATGTAATTTTCATTGTCAAGTAGGATAGTAGAATACTCATCATCTGTTAGTTCAATTGTGTCATCAATTTCTGTAATTATGTCTTCATCTAGTGTGAGAATTTCTTGTTTGTAATGAGTAATAGAATTTAATGTTGTTTCAAGATCATATCTTGTAGGTTCTTTCTGTTTGTAATCATTGTACAGTTTGGTGATGACACCTTTACGTGCTGATTTTTTCCTCATTAAATTTTTGTGGTTTTGAGATGGTGCCATAGCCCCAAGGTCTGTGTTTTTGTTTTCTTGGTCTGGGTTTTTTACCCTTTTTTCCAAGTCTTCCATAATTGTTGTCAGTGTTAAAGTTCTGAATTTAATTTTATGATGTTGAGCGAGTCAAATTACTGTAATAAGTTTTTTATATAACCTGCGCCACAGGTTGAATTAAAAATTTACAATGTTTTTAGTTAGGATAGGCCTTGAGTGTAAAGAGTAAGGCCTACTTTAAGAGGTAGGCCTATTATATAAGGTAAAGTTAGGTGGGCCTACTAAGTATGCTTATGTTTGGGCCTATTATTTTATAGGACCTTAAATGAGTTAAGCCTGTTAAATTAACAAGGCTTTGTTTTGAGTTTGAAGAGTAGGACCTATTAAATAGGCTTAATGTTGAGGGCCTATTTTTATAGGACCTAAAATGAGTTATGCCTGTTAAATGAACAAGCCTTTGTTTTCGGTTAGGGTAAAGGTAAAGGGGTCGGTTCCCAGTTGCATAGGCCACCATATGAAAAAACTATAGTGGGATTATGGTTGAATTTGGGGTTAGGCCTAATGATGTAAGCCTAGCCACTGTGTGTGTCAGTGTAATTTTTAGAGGGGTCAGTTCCCCATTCACGGGCCACCATGTGAAAAAAACTATATAGGGCTATGGGTTGATTGCCTGATACCCTCATCCACTGGAAATTTCCAGCAGATTTCAGTGGAGAGTTAAACGACAAAAGCCCTATGTTTTTTCATTAGAGAGTTATGTATATGTAGGTCTTTAAAGGACCTCTTTATATTTAATTGTTTATGGTAATTTTAGCATCAGGATTTTAGATGCCTATATGTGAACAAAAAGAAATTGTCCCACCTTATTTTTGCTGGGTCTTAGTTTGCTTCGATGTAGGGTGTCACGATCTTTTTCGGTGTAGGGCCGCCACGATGGAGTTACGTGATGAGTTAACTTGATGTAATTAATATAGGCAGTCACTATAAAAACACTTGAAGGTATAGGCCTATCCTATCTATAGTAATTAAGTTTGTTATAAGGAATTCACTCAGAACTTTAGGGAAGACAAAAGCACATCTTCCTTGTTTAAAGCGTTCGCTGTACAATAAACAGCTCCGAGAGCCATTCCTTCGCATTATATTTTCATTATTTGCCGATCTGGCAAAATTTTGTTTGGTCTACTTCTCTGTGGTAGACTAAACAATAAACTGGGTTTTCTTGTTGCTATGTGAGGCTCGATGCATACATACAGGTTCTTTGTACGTATGGCAATTATTTCACTCCCAATAGGCTATGTCGCCAATCCCGAGGCAATTTTGTATAGATATTTAATTCAATTAATTAATAATTTATATTTAATTATGAAATAAAGGTACCACATATGATACCATGTTGTGAGCGCGTATAGTTTTTCCATAGTCTTCTTCAAGTGCAGCTAACAGGAGGTCATCATCAAACTCAGCATGGCATCCAGAGCGTGCTGCATCTGTCAAACAGTAGTCACCATTCCCAAACTTTTGAAACCATCTTTGACATTTCCTCATGCAGAATATCATTGCCATAAGCGTCCTGAATGTTTCACGTTGCTTCAGTAGCACTATTCCCTTTTTTGAACTCGTAAAGCATTATATGCCTGATATGCTCTTCTGATACCGCCATGTTTATGAGGGTTCACATAAAGCAAAACACACGTCTTCACTGGTCAAGGTCTGTAAAGTATGTGGCGAAACATGATAGGTCTCCTCTTAGATATAACCTTCGGAAAATTTATGCTTAAAAAAAGTAGGACTAGTTTAAACTTAATCTATCGTAAAAAACAACATTACTTATGGGATGACCTGATAATATTTTGACATAATTACTGCATTTACATTTTTTTAACATTTATTATTATTACCTTTACCCTAATTATTAAATTCATAATATTACCTTTATTATTACATCTGTTGCATTTATATTTATTTCCACATTTATTACTTCCATTATTCCATTTACATTTACGTTTATTATTCCATTTACATTTTACCCCCCCAAAAAAAAAAAAAAATTGAATGAACTAAAAGCAAGTAAGGAAACAATCCAGAGACCTTTACAAAATTCACACTTAGGTTAGAACACATTCCCCCGACTCTGTAAGGGATTTTTTGACCAAGAATCTCATTAAAGGATCTAACTTATAAGTACCTTCTCACAAATTAAAATTACAGTATCTACTTTTTCTATACATACAGATTCTATTATTTTTCGTTTGACATAATTATTTCATTTATAAAGTACCTTACTTGATTCCCAATTTAACCTAAGTGTGAATTTCTTAAAGGTCTGGATTGTTTCCTTACTCGCTTTTAGTTCATTCACATTTGGGGGGGGGGATGTAAATGGAATAATAAACATAAATGTAATAATGGAAGTAATAAATGTGGAAATAAATATAAATGCAACGGATGTAATGATAAAGGTAATATTATAAATTTAATAATTAGGGTAAAGGTAATAATAATAAATGTTAAAAAAATGTAATTCAATAATAAATGCAGTAATTATGTCAAAACATTAGAATCTGTATGTATAGAACAAGAAGATAGCTTTAATTTGTGCGAATGTACTTATAAGCGGGACCCTGTAATAAAATGCCCTTCCGGTGTCGGGAGAACGGTATCTAACCTAGGTGCAAATTTCTCAATGGTCTCTGGATTGTTTCCTTCTCGCCTTTTTCATTCGTTTTTCGGTTTATAAGTTCTGTATAATAAACAACAATGTAATAATAAATTTATAATTTCTGTAATAAATAATAATGCAATATTAAATGTAATGAATTTAATAATAAATGTAATAATTATGTAAAAAAATAATAGAATCTGTATGTTTAAAACAGGAAGATAGTTTTAAATGTGTGCGAATATACTTATAAGCGGGTCCCTTTAATGAAAATGCCTTTCTGGTGTCGGGAGAAAGGGATCTAACCTAGGTGCAAATTTCTTAACAGTCGGTCCCTGGACTGTTTTTCCCTCTTGCTTTGGTTCATTTGTTTTTCTGTATCCACCCGAGGAGGATACCTGTTAGAGTGGGTTTTTATTTTCATAAAGCAAAATGAGATTGCTCACCTAAGCTTTGTTGTCATATCTGAGTGCAATATTCATAACACAGTTGCAGTACATTTGTTTCAAAAGCATCTCAAACTTCATAAAAGAGAACATCCCATCCATCAACAAAATCATATACTTTTCAGATGGCTGTGCTGGACAATACAAAACTGCAAAAACTTTCTGAATCTTTGCCACCACAAAGATGACTTTGGAATTGATGCAGAGTGGAATTTTTTTACAACAAGCTATGGGAAGGGACCATGTGATGGTGTAGGAGGCACTGTTAAGAGGTTAGCTGCTAAAGCTAGTCTGCAACAGCCTTATGATAAACAAATCCTTACTGCACAACAGCTGTATACATTTACCAAAGATAATAATAATAATATTACACCACATTTTTCAACCAATCAAGATTATGAAAATGAAGAATTTCTCCTCCAAACTAGACATTCAAAAGCAAGAACAATTGTTGGTACTCAGAAAATACACCATTTAAAACCAGTTTCATTAACTTCACTAGAAGTTAAGCATTTCTCAGCATCAGGATATTCATGTATTGAGAAAGTCAATGAAGAAGAACAACTTATACCGTACCTGAAGAAAAACTACATGGTTTTGTCACTGCTGTATATGATAACCTTTGGTGGTTAGCATGCATTTTGGACAAAACAACTGAGAAGAGGGAAGTAAAAATATCTTTTCTTCATCCTCATGGTCCCAACCCATCATTCTTTTTTTCTCATCAACCAGATATTCTTACAATTACATACTCTGATGTTCTGACAAAGGTAGAGGCATCTACTGCAACTGGAAGACCACCAGTATACTACCTCACCAAGGAGGAAACTGCTAAGGCCTACAAGGCCCTCATAGAATTACAACAGAGAAAAGTAAGTTACACATTCAAGTTATATATGGTAGATATATACAGTAGGCATGCATATATATATATATATATATATATATATATATATATATATATATATATATATATATATATATATATAATTTTTTTTTATCACTGGGCATGCCCGTATCAACCCAAGGAAAGAGGGGTCATGTTTTTGTTGTTAGTAACCTCCAGGGTCGAAACCCTCAGTGCCGAAAGACTGACAGCCACTCAAGCCTTACCCAGAGGTTCCCTAATCCCAGTGTAAAGGTGTTTGTCTATGTATGGGGAAGTGATGTATTTATCCCAAAGGCAGTGTTGAATGAAAAATATTTTATATATATATATATATATATATATATATATATATATATATATATATATATATATATATATATATATATATGGTGTCCCATAAGTCCGGCATCATAGGAGAAATTCATATTTTTCCTATTTCTACAAACCATAATTCATATTTTTCTTATGCTCGGGATGTCAATTTTCCATCCACCATTCTGTTCAGTGACAAGGCTGTTTTTTATGGAAATGGTGAGGTAAATCAACAGAACACCCGCTACTGGTCTCAAACCAACCCTCACTGGTATACCTCTTCAAAGGAATAAGGTGCATCTCGGGTGATGGTATGGTGTGGCATTTGGAAGGATTGCATCATAGGCCCTCCCTTTTTCGATGAACATGTCACTGGAGGCACCTACCTATGTATGCTCAAGGAAGAAGCATTTCCCAGTGTCTTGAATGAAGAAGGAAATTTCCCAACATGGTTCCAGCAAGATGGCGCTCCTGCACATTACAGCACCCAAGTAAGGAAATACCTGTACCAACAATTCCCTGGTCATTGGATAGGACATCGAGGGCCTGTGGAATGGCCAGCTAGAAGCCTGGATCTCGCGCTACTAGATTTTTATCTCTGGGGCCACTTGAAAGCGCTGGTATACGCAGAGAAAATTAGGAGTGTTGAACATTTGGGGGCATGTAACACCATTACTCCTGACATCATTCACTGTGTGCTTGCTGACTGGGTATCACGTCTGAATTTGTGTATTGAAAACAATGGTGGACATATTGAGCACGTTCTGTAAATAAAAGCTTTTGTTTTGCCTTTTTTTATTATTTTTCCTATGATGCCAGACTTATGGGACACCCTGTATATAATAATAATAATGGAACCATATATTTTCAGGCACAAAACTAATGGATAATCTGCTCGAGAGAAGATTTGTATTAATGAAAAAACTCAAGATTTGGATTTATTTAAAGGTTAGTTTTAATTAAAAGTACTTCCTGCTCATACTTTTCACTGGCCATTTCTAACCTTTTAGGAACATGCTTCACATTGGTAAGTGAACATTTGTAAAAAAAAATTGAAAAAAAATCGGGGATAGTATATTTTTTTTATTTTAGGTCAAAGGTCAAGGTTAATATTTTTTAAAATTTTCATTTTAGAGGCTTATGACAAGAGAGAGAATATGACAAGCTGTTAAAGAGCTTCAAAATGGCACTAGAATCAGAACTCTAGCTTTATTAGTTATGTGGCTACAGCAATTTGAAATTTGACAGTAAGTAAAAAATCAGGTCAAAGGTCCAAATTTTGTGACCCCATATCTCAGCAACCAAAGGTCAGCCAGCTCTAAAATTTGGGTAATTTCAGTTTCTCACACATACCTACTAATGTACCAAATATCATGAAAATCTGAGATGGTCATGTTCTCAGGTGGCTGAATTGACATGGAATGGAATGACCCATTAAAGTACAAGAATACTATGCAGTATATTATGATAGGAGGTAAATTATGTGGGCAGAGTGATGGAGGTCAATGGTGATACGAAAACAGTAAAATTCATGATTCAAACCCCAAATACTTCAAAGTTCATTTGGCCCAAATGAGAAGACATAGATCAGGTCAACAGGAGCTTCTTCATGTATAGACCTCTCACTGAAAAGTGCAATACATTTTACATTTAACACACGCATCCTAAACAGTGAATACCAAGACTTCAGGGTCTCTTTAAAGCTCTGGAAAAAGAACAACTAGCTAATAGTTGTATAGTGAAGTGAGAAGTCTTTGTTCTAATGTAAATATCAGCAACCATTACATTGAAAGCAGCCTATAGTATTTATTACCCAAGTGTTTGAAAAAATATATATATATTTGTATATATAAAAAGAAAAACAACAACATGACAAACTTACTAGAGTAAAAACATGTTCTTGTGACAGTGATTGAGCAAACAGTGGATTATAAGTGAAAGCTAACAGACTTTTGGGTCCCGGACTGATTAGCCCCAGTAGCTAGGACCACTTCAACCCAAAACTCTGATGGGAGTGGACTGTCATTTTTCACTAATTATTCAGTAAGTACCATAGATAACTTACAACAGGTGGGTCATTCACTCATAAAAGCAAGACTTTCCATCAATTAGCTAGTTTCTTATTTGAGATCTTGCCAAAAGTGGACTGACTAACCCCAGTAGATGCCATATATGAAAACATTCATCATACCCAAGTTGGAATACTGCTCAGTCCTAACATGCCCATATAAAAAAAGACATTAGACAGATAGAAAGGATTCAGAGAAGCTTCACAGCCAAGATCAATGGTGCAAAGAACTAAATTACTGGGAAAGGTTACATGAATTAAACCTATATTCACTGGAAAGGAGGAGAGAGAGACACACCATTATTTGCACTTGGAAAATAATGGAGAAACTAGTCCCTAATCTTACTCTGAACTAGGGATGTACTGGATCACAATATAGCCAGATAACTGGCTCTTTATTTTTGCCAGATACCAGATAATCTGGTCGGATCAAGAAATGGCTAGATACTGGATAATTGCCAGATATTTGGCCGGATCATGTATTCTTAAGGGCATAAAATTTTAAAACTTGCAATTAACTAGTGGTTTAATAAACTTTTATGGTTCCTACTAATTTTACAAAATCATTATTCTCCTAAAAAAAATGCAGATTAAAGTTGATTGAACCTAGTCCTACTAAATTTTTAGAGAAATCTAACTTTTAGTGTGTTTTTTGCTTAAAAGAAAATCATTATAGCTACATGTTAAATTTAGCCCTTTATTGCATATGGCTCTTCCCACAGCTGAATAAAATTCGTCTGGCATTAGCCATAATAAAATAATAAAGTACACACAAAAACTTGAAATATTAAGTTTTTTATTGACAAAATATGATTAAAATGTTAATTATCCGGTATCTGGCTAGATCATACTTGATATCCAGTATCCAGCTGTATACTGAAGAAGTCGCCAAATCTGCCAGATACTGTATCATGATCCGATATCCAGTGCATCCCTACTCTGAACCCTGTAACTCCCCCAAACAACAGTGGAAAGCAGAAAAGAAAGACTGTGTCATGTTCCCAAATTAAAGCTTAGACAGGGAACATCCTTAACCCCGAAAGAAAATAGTTTTGTTGTGAGAGGACGAAGACTATTTAATCAGCTGCCCAAAGACCTAAGGAACACAAGTGGTATTGCAGTGGACATCTTCAAAAGATTAGATGCCTGGCTCAAAACAATCCCTGATGAGCCAGGCATACCTCGAGTCGCGTTTCTGTGCCCACATTAGGGTGCCACACTCTATAGGGGCAGTTTTTAGAATTTGGAAATTTCGAATGGCCCTTAGTCAAATTGTTTGGTTGGATGAGAAAACCCTAAATATGAAGTTTGAGCCCGATCGAAGTACATTTAGAGGTTCCGCATCGACCGTTTCTGTTGTACCATGTGTTCGAAATAATGGATTTATCTGGGAAACCTGTAACCATGGCACTATTACATATATACAGGGTTGAAAAAACCATGGTTTAAAAAAAAAAAAAAAAAACTCAGATAACTCAATTAGGTACTGGTACTCAGAAATTAGAATTGCTGACTGTCTCATTTTTTAATTGGAAGATGTTAGATGTAAGAAGTGCTAACTTCACAAAAATGAAAATAAACCTAATAACATTTATATTTGTAGCTACATGCGTTTATAATGTAATTGATACAGGTAACTTCAATCCTTTTATGTGCAATGCCACTATTAAATAGGCCTGCTAGTGCAAGGTAGCTATATTATATACTACCGTACATACTAGGCTACCCTGAACTGATGGTTTTTAGGTCTTATCAATATAAATATAAGTTTTAGTTTTAGAGCTATTAGTTTATGAATTAAATAATTTGTGTTGTAAAAATTGAAATTATAAAAAAACAAAAAACCCAGAAAAACATGTTTTTTTTAAATGGTTTAAACCATGGTTTAAACCATTTGGGTTAAACCAGCCAACCCTGCATATATATTGCTATAATTTATGCATTTCATAAATTTAAATATTTATAACACTGGTATGCATACGAATTTTTTTTGTCTGCTGTGAGGGTTTTTTCAACTCATATTATATAATTCGACCATGCTGAATTCGAAAATGACATTGGTTTTCCTCAATCAGGTCAGGTTTTTTCTCTATTGGCCATTTATTATAAGTCTAATTTTATTGATTTTTTTAGCTTAAACTGTAGATACGAGTAATATTATAAGAACACTCGTGAAAAATGAAAACATTGTGTGAATAAATACTTTTATTCATACAATGAATATGGAAAAAAGTTTATTGAGGAAGGAATGAAGTTTTTTTGGCTTTCCATCTGTGTTTTTCTTCAGGCACGTCTCGCTTCAAACACCAGCAATAGTCCGCCAGCATATTGATATCCCAGTTTCCCTGGTACCTCTCTTCCATTATTTTGATATCTTGGTAAAATCATTCACCCTGTTCCTCACTATAATCCCCGCAATTTTCAGGAAAATAGTCCAAGTAGGACCACAAAATGTGCATTTTTATGGACATGTGCGACCCATGAGCTTTGAAAGCTTCCATCAAGTTTTTGACAACGGACTCGTATTCTGGACTTCTACGCTTGCCAAGAAAATCAGTGACAACTGATTTGAATGCCTGCCAGGCATTCTTCTCAGTTGGAGTCATTGCGTTTTCGAACTGAGTATCCTTAATCAAAGTTCGAATTTGAGGACCATCAAAAACCCCAGCATTTAGTTTAGCATCAGATATATGAGGAAATTTACTCTCGAGATATCGGAATGCTGAACCCTCCTTATTCATTGATTTGATGAAATTTTTCATCAAGCCCAGCTTAATATGAAGTGGTGGGAGCAAAATGTTTGTTGGTGGTACAAGGGGCACTGAAATGACATTATGCGACCCAGGTTCAAAATTCTCTCTGGATGCCCATTCACGCTGTGCATAGTGCTTCTCATCCGCTCGGCTATCCCATTTGCAGAGGAAACATGGGTATTTCGTGTATTCCCCTTGCATTCCCAATACAAATGCCACAATCTGAAAAAAAATGAAAATATTTAAGGAATTTAGAGAATTTGTTCTATCAGATAAAAAAATCTATGCATTGGACTGTATCACTTCTGTGGGGAAGTTAAGTGTTCTTATACGCTCTCAAATAACCTTTGGAAAAACAACATAGTCAATAGCAATAGTTTACTTATGATATTAGTATTACCTTCAAATCTCCACAGATCCTCCAGTTATGTTGGTCGTATACGAGAGCATCCAGTAAAATTTTCATGTTATCGTAGCTCTCAGTAAGTTGTACGGAATGTGCTACAGGGACTGATGCAATCCTATTCCCAATGTTGAGAAGTACTGCTTTCAAACTTCGTTTAGACGAGTCTATAAATAGCCTCCATTCTGATGTGTTATATGGCAGGCCCAAGGATTTGATTAGCCCCTCAACATTGCAGCAGTACACTAAGGAAGAGGTATTTTCGTGCACTGCAAAAAACTTGCGGAATTCTTCCTCTCGTTTCATATACCAGGAGAATGTTGTTCCCGGAGCCAGCAAGTTGTCCTCTCGAAGTCGTGAGCCCAAGATCTCGGCAGCTAATTTGGAAAGTCCTAAATCCCTGGTAAGATCATTAAGTTTGGCCTGGTTGAGAGGCCTCGGCTCATTTGAAGCGGTATTTTGAGGTATATACGACTGGGACTGGTCATTGGCATTGGTCATTGATTCATCATCAGAATCATCGAAGTCCAGGGTTTGAGGTGGGTCGGGTATTGGAATTCCAGGACCATGGAGTACAGGTCTCATAGCAGAAGGAATGTCAGGGTATACAACAATGTGTTTATTCTTCTTGTTAACTCCTGAAAATAGAAACAGAAACATGGATATAAAACTTGCATATGAAATAGAAGAAGCATTCAGACAGTGGCGGCTCGTGAGGGAAGGCTGCAGTCTGTAAGATATGAAATAGGTCGATGGAGTCTGTATATTTTCTTTCTTTTTCATTCATATTGTCCCTTCGGGGACAATATGAATGAAAAAGAAAGAAAATATACAATCATTGTACAGTGGAACCTCGACTTACGAACGCCTCTATTTACGACCAAATCGACATACGAACATACGCCCGGCGCTTCGATTGTGAGTGAATCTCTCGCATATTTGCTCCATGATTTTTCGTTTATTGCTTTATCTCTCGCATATTTGCTCAGTGATTTTTCGTTTATTGCTTTAATAAGCCCTTCATTATGGCTCCCAAGAAAGTGAAGAGTGATAGTGGCAGTGAAAAAAGAAAACTTAAAATAACCATTGAATTAAAGAGATAGAAAAGAGACAAAACCCCTGAAGGAGAGGTGCCCAGTGTTCTTATGGAAGGGGACTCTCCTTCCAAACAGTAACTTCCCTCCCCCTTCCTTTCCTCATCACCATCCACTCATGCCAGCGATTATCCTCCACAAAGGTACAGTAAAATTATACAGCTTATTAAATTTAGTATAATTTTTTTCTCTCATATTTTCTCTTTATAAACTCTTACAAAGCATTAAAAGTACAATTATCTGGGGCTCTGGAACGGATTAATTAAATTTACATTAATTTCAATGGAAAAAATGGATTCGATTTACGACCAATTCGAGGTGCGAACAGGGTCTCGGAACGAATTAAATTCGTAAGTCGAGGTTCCACTGTATATGTAAATGTAACTTGTTTAACAATATGTATATGTAAATGTATTTTCTATAACAATATGTATATGTAAATGTATGATTACCATTATGGTGAATATTATGCTATATATGGTGAATATTACATTATGGTGAATATGTAGTAATGCTTAGTTAAGAATATTAATTTCTGTTTAATTAAATAAGATAATGTTTAATGTAAATCATTTACTAATAATTATGAAATTACGAAAAAGTATGTTAGATTTAAATTGTTTAAAATGGGTACAGTTGGCAGTCCTGAATGGAGGCCGAGAGAGCAGACTACCCATAAGGGAGTCAGTCTTGAGGCAACGCGTTACGCGTAGGTTGACGAAATGTAACGTAAAGTTAATTAAGTGCGGGTCCCTCTCCGACCTAAATTATTATAATAGAATTTCATACTCGCATACCCCTAACTTAACTAAACCATTTTCGGAATTAATAAAACGTTCATAAGTGTTAAAAAAAGAGTATTAATATACCCCCTTCCCCCTTTGTTTTGTAACGGTCTTTCAGAGTCAGGTCTAGGCGCGCTACCATGATATTTATGATGCGGAAAAAAGAGTGTAGAGAAACAAAGTGATAAATGAAAGAAAGAGCCGATAGAAAATAAATAGAGAGATAGTAAAGTAGAAAGAGTAAATAATGAGAAGAAAGTAAATTAATAAAGCCGATCACTACATCTGGTGGCAGCGGTGGTCTTACATCATATTTTGAGGCTTACCCACGTGATTTAGTATTTTGATTAAAATTCTTCAAAACTGGTATAATAACCAATAGCATTAATGAATATTTTATTTCGATTATTAAAATATCTAAATGCAAAGTTGATCTCATTTGCAGGCAAATTTCGAAATTCATTCCTTAAAATTTCATTGTAAATATAAATTCAAGATGGCGCTTCGCTTTCGCATCCTGATAGCGTCCCTGACAAACTTCGCGCCTAAAAATTTAATTTGTTTTTTTTCTTTCTTTTCGTGGGAGTTCGTTGGATTCTGAAATGTTCCCTTTGTCCCATTTTTCATCGTCCAGTTCCGTTGCTTTTCGTTTGTCCGACTCAATATTGCGAGTCATTATTACGTTAAATTTCGTTCATTCGGTTGGAGAGGGCATAGTTTTGAAAATTATCGTGCTGCCTGAAGACTCAATTTTTCTTTTTTTTTCATCTCTTCCACTGTATGCCTGTTCCAGCTTACCTTTTTCCTTTTTGTTTAAAATTTTTGGAATTAGTAGTAATTGTAATATAATAATAGCGATTAATATAGAAAAAAATTTGTACATAAGTAAATTGTTAGTTTAAATACAGTGATACACATTTTATATGGTCCTTTCAAAATGTTTTAGCGAAAATTTGTGAGAAATTTTCTGGGTTTCATTAGCAGATTTTTGATTATATTTCGATTGTTTGTATATAATAATAGGATTATTTTGTTTATATAGATTTACAGGCTTTTTGCTTCACTCGCTTCGCGCTATATAGGTTAAGTTACAGTTAATTGACAGTCGAAAGGTAATCTTAAACATATTAAATTTGTCAGATTATAAGTCGCCGTATAGGATTGTGTTAAATTTCAAAATAAGCAGAATTCGTTTAACTGAAATAGAGAAATTGTGTTGTGAAATTTTTTATAAGTTTTTTTGGATTTTTTTTATATACTCATTAATTATATACTTACTTATTAACTTATATGTATTTATTAGTTATATATATAATTATATACTTACTTATTAACTTATACGTATTTATTAGTTATATATATAATTATATATATTTATATACTCATAAACTTTGGTAGGTAAGCTGATTATTTTTTTTCTCCTCTCTCTGTTTCTTTCATTCATTTCACAACAATTCCGACATATTTGGTAAAATGGCTATTGTATTGTACTGAGGGATTTCTTGTAGGCCTATCGTAAAATATTGTTTGGAGATTAACCGTTACTATGGTATGTCTATTGAGTAGTAAATTATTAGTTATTTAACAAAATTTTAATTGGTTTAACATAAATAATCATAGGATTTTTCTTTAATAAGCACAAATGTTATGCTTAAAATTCTAAATTGTTCTTTCCACGCATAACATTGAATTTATTAAATATAGGCATAAAAGTGCAGCAGTAAATTTTATTTTTATTTTGACGGCCAAGGTGAGTTACGGTACACATATTTTACTAAATCTGGATATTATAATTTTTTTTTGAATTACAGAAATTTGTGTAGAAAATTTTCATATATTTTCTTTACGTTTTATAAATTCATTCAATAATCAATTTTATTTGTATAAGTAGGCCGATTTTTATTTTTATTTCCAGTTCAATGACAATGGTAAAATTTTTAGTTCAAATTTAGATTGTATTCTAAAAAGGATGTTTTAATTTGATATTTTAATTTGGAATTAGAAATGAAAATGTCTTTTTTTTAGTTCGAGCGTTTGCATGGAAAATATTACGAAATTATGTTAGTATATAATGCAAGTTTCATTCGGTTAGGGATATTTGTATAGAGGTTCGCTTACAAACAAAGCGACCACTCTTAATTATGCAGTGTTGTTTTTGTTTACAGTGGATTGCGTGTATTTGTGAGTGCATATTATCTATTCTTATTTAGTATAATTATGCAAATTTGTAGTTTCACTTGGAAATGATAAATTACTGAGATTTTTGTGATTTGCAAACCATACTGGGGTTTCTGTTGAAGGAGAGAGTTGTATCTCAGATGTAATTTGCGAATTGCGAGTTCAATTCATATGAAATTTGACGTTTCAAGTTGGAATTACTGTATTAAAATAATTTTTGGTAGTAATATTTAAATTTTTTTTACTTTTTAATAACTGTTTTGGAAAATTATTATTGTTTAAACCTTCAGTCGGAGTTAACTAGTGCATTTGAAACATTGACTCAAGTGTACACTCGGAAATGGAGCCTTCGAGATAGCCAGTAACGTTTTTGTGGCGTCTTTGTGTGCTCCTCCTCAAAGCAAGAGGGTTCATGATTGTCAGAGAATGGATGACATGAAGTTTCTGGGGTTCATTTTTGTCTTTTGTATTTGGAGGTATTTAAGAAAAATAAATTTATAAGCCCACCTTGGAGGTTTGTCATGCAGAAATAGCAATCTGTCACGTGATCCTTTCCTTCTCTCCAAATCATGGGAATTCCAAAAGGCAAAGATTTCGCTCTGCCTTTGCTCCATCTTCTCAAATTTTCAATGCACGTCTTGCAGCACATATGAGGGGCGAAATTTTTGTCCTGGTCCCCTAGCTTAATTCCAAAGTATGCTCTATATATTGTCTTCACAAATTTAGTGATTTGGGACTGGTTATTTGGCATAGTAACCGTCCCACATATGTAGCAGAATCTATTGGGATCATTTTTACGCGCTCTATTCATTATGAAATATTTTATCTATATGCCTGAAAAGTAAAAAAAGATATTATACAAGTGATGATAGATGTTACTGTTCCAATTCCGCTTTGACAAAATCACGAAAAATTCTATTTTACTTATGAGGCCATAGCCGGATAACCTGAGCTGATTGAGAAAAACGGATTGCAGATTCGAAATCAGCAGGAAAAACTCTATAAGAATCACGTACAAAACCCTTGACAGTAAAATTGATGCATACCAGTGTAATTAATATTTGCTTCTCATTGTATATATTTTCACTACTTTTCAGCATTGAGATCTGGCAACAGCGCAACGCCGGGTTAGTGTGGTGAGTCACACTGTCACAGTCTTCACTCAATCAGTCTCCTTCACGCATTCAACGCGTGATCATCTCGTGATGGCTACCGCAAGCTCACTGAGATCCAAGACCGAGATATGGCTAATTGGATACGCCAACCCAAGCCCCCTAACGGGAAACAGGTTACCTTCAAATGGTGACGTGCTTCGCCGGTTTATACAGTTTCATAAGGTGCAAAAACAACTTCTAGCCGAGGCGGCGCGTAATGTGATCGTCGAGGTGTATACTTTCTGGGCTATGGCCAGAATCCCGACCATGACCTCCAAAAGCGCCGCACGAAAACTGCTTAGACTTTACGACAATTGGCAGGCACTGCAGCGCAGCCGGAAGCGGTCCGGCGCCACAGGTGAGGCAGCCAGGGCGGCCTTCACCGAGGGACTCGATGACATTTTTGATGTGGCTCTCGACAACGCCCTCTCCATCATCACCATCCAGGAGGATCGCGACTTCCTTCTTGCTCAACGCGAAAAGGGTCGCCGTGGTGTCATGTCCGGGGTGGACAAAATCCTCACTGGAATTGAGCAACGTGCATCCGCGCATGAAGCTGCCAAAGAAAGGCAACGCCAAAAGCAATCAGAGCAATCACTGGCAACAACAACCCTTACATCATCAAACTCGTCATCGTCGCCTAATTGCTCAACAGAAGAGGAAACCAATCCACCTACAAAGCGCCGTCGCAAAAAGAACATTATGACTCAAGACCTAGCATCGGCACTGGACCGGACCAAAACAAGCAACCGTGGAGCCGTTCAACTCACGAAAGCAGATGCTTCCAGTCTGGATATTCAAGACACAGATGAACTGGCTCTCAGTCACGAGACGATTCGGCGTTGGCGATTGCGTCATCGAGGGGAAATCACCGAAGAAGTGAAGATGACGTTCGATCCCAGTGTCCCACTCATCGTTCACTGGGACGGGAAGATGGTCTCCGACTTCAGCGGCAAGAAGGTCGATCGCCTCGCCATAGTCGTGTCCGGCGACGGCGTCAACAAACTTCTCTCCGTGCCGAAGCTGCCTGCTGGAACTGGTCGCGCCCAAACAGATGCTGTGCTGAACTCATTGGATGACTGGGGAATCGCTGATCGTGTCGTCGGGCTCTCCTTTGACACGACAACTGCCAACACGGGCGTCGTTTCGGGCGCTTGCGTCTTCATCGAGCAGGGCCTTCACTGCCAGCTGCTGAACCTGGCCTGTCGGCACCACATGCTAGAATTGGTGGCAGAGAAAGCCTTCATCGAGTGCATGGGCCCCTCCTCTGGTCCTGACATTAAACTGTTCTCGCGACTGAAGGAGCACTGGCAATCCGTCTGCACCGACCAATTCAGCACCATCTCCAAGGAAGACCTTACTAAGCCGCTGCTCAAGGCGCGAGACGATCTGATCGCGCGTTTCAAGGGTCACATCACCAAGGGCCAGCCACGGAATGACTACCAAGAGCTCCTGGAGCTGGCGATCATAGCGCTTGGAGGCGTCCCCCAGCGAGGTGTGCGCTTCATGCGACTGGGCGCACTCCACCGCGCCCGGTGGATGGCCAAAGTGATATACGCCATCAAGCTCCACCTCTTCCAGCAGCAGCTCCCCATTAAGGCTTGCGAGGCCCGGGGCATCCTGCGCTTCGTAAACTTTGCGCTGCTGGTTTACATTCCAGCCTGGTTTATGGTGCCCCCTTCCCGCCGCTGCCCCTCGAACTGACCTGGCGATGCTCAAGGCGCTGGTTGACTACGACAAGGTGGACAAGGACGTGTCCAAGGCTACCTCCCCTGTGTTTCGACGACATCTCTGGTACCTGAGTGAACACCTGGCCGCCCTCGCTCTCTTCGATGACGACACTCCGCTGGAGGAGAAGAGTCGAATTGCGACGGCCATCAAGGATGTCGAGGGCACCGAGGAGCCACCCAAGCACATTGCCCTGGATGTCTGCCCGGAGGAGCTCGAGCGAAAGACAGTCGCAGACTTTTGCACGACATCCAGCACACTTCTTTTCGAGCGGCTCACGATCAATACTTCTTTCCTAGAGTTGGAGCCAGCTACCTGGTCGAACAATGCGTCCTGCCTGGCGGGGAAATGCCGTGTCTCTACATTGAGCGTTGTCAATGTCCGGGCGGAGTGAGGGGTCGCGCTGATGTAGAACTACAATCTCGCACTCACCAAGGATGAGGAGCAATGGCAGTACTTGATGCAAGTCGTTGAGAAGCACCGCAGAGAGCACCCGAGCGCCTGCAGCGGAAATCCTTAATGGGTTTGGGAGTACTTTATGGTATATTTGAATTTGCTTCATTTTTATAGGGTGTTACTCCTATTAATCCTGTATAACAATGTATAATCATATATACTTTATTCCTTAGTTATTATTTTGATTTATATGGCCAGTAGGCTCAGTATATTACTATGATTAATATGGAATAAAATGTTTTTTATTTTAATAATATTAAGTTGTTTTGTTGCAATAAAATTGAAATTGATTTAATGATTTTGTATTATTAATAACATTACACACAGAGAATAGTATCCTGCTACCCAGGCATGGTGGGACAAGTTTATTCCAATTAATTATGAAATAATGTTGAACAATATTGTTAAGGTGTTTGCACTGTTTGCTAGTTGCGTATTGTGTTGTTATAAGCTGGTTGCCGGTTGGTGTGGTTTGGATTACAAAGCATAAATGTATTAAGGTGAAACTTTGAAAAAAAACTTTTGAACCGCAACAAAAATATTAATATAAAAAAAAATATTGGAGATGGAATAAACTTAATGCTATGGAAATATAGCTGTGACTGTCCTCTATGCCATGGTATATGATAGCATTTATATTGACATTGTACATGTTACTTTACCCCTTGGAGCTGGAGCAATTTCTTGGAGAAACTCATTACTTCTGACACGTGGTACGCCAGAGATGGTCGATGCGGAACCCCTAAATATCCTTCAATTTAGCTAAAATTTCATATTCAGGGCTTTTTCACCCAACCTAACAATCCCACAAAGGGCCATCCTAAAAATCAAAAAATGATTTTTATGTGGCACCCTAGCCCACATGGGCATAAGCCATAGAACTAACAAACCACTGAGAACTAAAGAAGCTTCAGCTATACGCAGCCATGTTATTCAATGCAAAGTGGATATAACTATAGCTAATTTTAACATTTTAGAGTCCGCTCCATGTGAGCAAACTTTAAGACTTTTAGAATCATTACCATATACATTAAAACTCTTTCCCCTTCACTCAATTCTAATAATTCATCCATTCCTCTCCGTCTTAACTGAACATTTTTAACAACCAACCTCTACTTGTTTTTAGATGCTTCTGTTTGTATTGGTTTTGCCTCGGAATCTGTGCTACTTAGACTTAAGGTGTGACTTTCATTTTAGTGTTTTTAAAAACTTGTGAATCTTTAATTTGGGTTTTTCCCTACATTATTTTGTATTTTATATTTGTCATTCATTATGGTTTTTAATATTCTGTTTTTTAACTTTTTAGAATTTTTTGCCTGAAGATGAGCATAGTTTGTGCTCGAAATGTTGCATTGTACAAAATATAGTCCCTTTTCCAACATGATGGATGTTTCTTTCCTTCTTGTCTGTGGCTTTCTGCTTAAATTGAAATTGAAGGTTGCCAGAAGCGGTCTTCACCAATATATATTTTATATATACACAGTGGGCCCTCATTGTTTGTGAGGCTCTCTTCACAATTTCACAAATTTGTGAGGACCCATTTTACTAGTACCATGTTTTGGTAAATTCACAACTGACTCTGCACAAATTCATGATTTTGTCACATGGCATCTACAATGCTGCCCATGCAGGTCGATGCAGGCTCAGTCATGCCATGTCTTTCACTGAGTGAGGTTGTCATTTCATGCTCTTCAACACCAGTGTACTATATTTAGTTGTTTATAAAATATTATTGCTTTACATATTTGTTTATGTAATAATATTGCTTTATATACATATAGTAAAAAAAGTTTTATTTACGTAAAATATCATTGTTTATGTAATATTACAGTAATGTTATTGATTTTTATTAGTGTTTGATACGAATCATTTTATTAAAAAACTTTTTTGCCATTTTAAGGATATTTTACACTGTCATCCTTGAGCTTTTGGAACCAATTAGCCATTTTACATTGAAAATGGATCTCATTGTTCGTTATTTCGTAATTCATGACATTTTTCTGTCCCAATTAATTATGAACAATGAAGGCCCATTGTACACAGGTAATCCTCATTTAATGATTGGGTTACATTCCTGAAACAGTGATTACTAAATGAGGACATTATAACATGGGTTAATAGGGGATACATCCCTACATGGTGCTTGTGGACAGTTCAAATTAGCATGAACAGTCTGTACAATGTTGCTTTGCACTCCACAAAGGTGGTGAATAAAACAACGATCACAATCATGCGCAATGTTATACAATGATGCAGAAGCACAAGCGACTCAAAACAGTGGTGGGGCAAGAAGGAAGTGCAAGGGGTGGCACTTAGGGGCACACAGGTTGGGCAAGCAGCGCAGAGGAGGATAAATCCATTTCTGCGCATGGCAGCCATTTTGATTAGATAAGTGAAGTTGGAGATGCACCTGTGGAGTACCAGAAACCAAACTTTGCCAATCAGAATTATCATTATTTTAAACTGAATTTTGGCCAATCATTGTATGAGAAAAGGTGTTAAAAAAAATACATTGCTAAAGCGAGTGATCATTGAGTGAATGATTATTAAACAATGGATACTGTACCTGTGTGTGTGTGTGTGTGTGTGTGTGTGGTGTGTGTGTGTGTGGTTAGCTTCCGCCCGAATTATTCATTCTGACGAAGGTCAAGCTTTTCACTCCACCTTAGAACTACAGTTTAACGTGGAATCCAAACCACGCCCCACCAGCAGCCCAGCATCTTAACCACTATGCCACCTAGGGTACCCATTTATCTACCAACCACTTTCTTTATTGTGGAAAGATGAACAGCTGGGTTTTGCTGCACACCAGCTGCCATCACTGGGTTTCAAACCTGAGGCCGATGGATTCGTAGTCAGCAATGCTGATCACTATACCACTGAGGCGCATCCATTAGTGTGTCCCAATTTTTTTTGTTCCTGAAGTTTGTCATGCACACACCCCTAATTTCTTCCACTCATGAAAACATGCCAGCAAGATGAATTTCATTCATGTTCTTTAATTTTAAGGGTCCCCTCAAACCATGTGTTACTATTGCTGAACGGCTACTCTCTACCTTATACTAATTGTAGCATATTTCTTTTCAGGTTATGGATACAAAAAAGCAGGAGACTGTGTGGTTGGTGGGGGTGTTGCGAAATGAACCCCTGGAAACGCTGTGTCAACTCCCGACAGTGGGAGATGTTCTTCGACGTGTTGTTCTTCACTCGGAAGAAAAAAACGTCCACGGCGGAAGCTGCCAATGTGGTAGCTGATGAGGTTATGGCGGTGTGGGCTCGGGCATCTATTCCGACCTCCCACAAGCCCAAGTGCATCGAGAGGATCAAGGCCCTCTCCACGGACTACGAGAAGGTTGCCAGAAACCGAAACCGTGGGGGAGAGAAGCAACTGGAGCGGGAAAAGGGATTCCAAGCCAACCTGAATACACTGTTCGAAACAGTTCATGCCAATGCCATGAAACTCATCAAAGTCCCCGAAGATTGAGACTTTCTGAATGACCAGCGAACCGTGCGGAAGATGTACATCGGAGGAGAGGACCTGGAGTTTGCTCGCAGGGCAGCGGAGCGGGAGAAATGCCGAGCAGCTGAAGAGAAGAGGAAAAGCCGCGAAGAGATGGACTCACTGCAAGCAAAAGGAACGGTGAAAAGTGGGTCTTCTTCTTCTTCGGAGTCCATGGCCGAAGCATCCAATGATGTCCAATATTCCTCTCCTGGTCCTTCGGCTCCTCGATCCACTCCCAAGGACGGCCAAGTGTCGGCAAGGAGGATCATCCAATATCCCAATTTTGCTGCAGCCCTGGATCGAACTGGAACCTCAGTACGCCAAGCGATGCACATTGTGGCTCCAGCACTCGCTGCCGCGGGAGTTGAGTTATCCTCGGTCACCTTGTCCAAATCAAGTCTTCACCGTTCATGGCAGAAGTCCAGGAAGAACTTGGCAGCCGGAATCAAGACCGAGTTCAATCCTGATACGCCGCTTGTCGTCCACTTTGATGGCAAACTACTCCCTGATTCGGATGGAGGGAAATCAGATCGCATACCAGTGCTGGTCAGCGGGAAGAATCTTGAGAAGTTGTTGGCGATCCCAAAAATCCCTGACAGCACGGGACAGCGGATGGCTGGAGCTGTTCTGAAGGTGCTGGACGATTGGCCGCAAGTTCAACCATGGATTGCCGGTCTCTGCTTCGACACAACAGCGGCGAATACCGGTATTCACAGCGGCGCTTGTACGATTATCCAGGACCAAATGGACCGCCGCGTTCTTTTCCTGGCTTGCAGACACCACATGATGGAATTGTTAATCACCTCAGTCTTTGACCTGTTCTTCAGGTCTTCTGGCCCTGAAATTGCGCTGTTCGCTCGCTTCAAATCCCAATGGGAGTTCATCGACCAGAAGCAGGCTTCTCCGTTCAACGGCGATGGCCCAAGTGACATCCTTTCGGAATGGGTGGCGTTGAAAAAAGAGCAGATTGTCCACTTCATTGAAGACCAGCTTGAAGTTGGCCACCCAAGAGACGATTACCAGGAGTTCCTGATCCTCGCTCTGGTCTTCCTCGATGGTCATGGCAAACGAGATCCCCGGTACAATCGTCCTGGAGCATACCACCGGGCCAGGTGGATGGCCAAAGGCATTTACTGTCTTAAGATGTTCATCTTCCGAAGCCAATTCCACCTGACCACTCACGAGGTCCGGTCACTACGCAGGATAAATGTCTTTGCCATCACCATCTACCTCCAGAGGTGGTTCGAGGCTCCATTGATGGCGGACGCGCCCGTCAATGACCTGGAGCTGTTGGAGGACCTAGAGCGGTACAAGGCGGTGGATCATGATGTAGGTACCGCCGCATTGACGAAATTCCGGGGCCACCTCTGGTACCTAAGCGAAGATTTAGCCGGACTCGCTATGTTCTCCTCCAAAACCACCGATGCAGAGAAGACGGCCATGCTCCAAAACCTGCACAAGAAGACCGAAAACCCAAAAGATCTGCGTCGGCTGGAGGGAAAGTGTGTCTTGACCATGAGACGGTCGGATTTGAGCACCTTGGTCACGAAAAGGACTCAAAACCTTTTTCATTGCCTGAAGCTGCCGGTTCCAAAAACCCCCAAAGACCTCGAAGGATGTGCACCATCGTTGAAGTCTGTGAACGACGCGGCAGAACGGGCGGTGAAACTGGCGGAAGATTTCAACGAGGGCCTGACAAAAAATGAGGAGGAACGGCAGCTCGTGTACCAAGTCATCGAATACCACCGCCAGCAGTTCCCCTCAGCAGACAAAAAGATCCTCTGTCCCCCGAAATGAAATGTGCCATTAGGAAGAATTTCCATTTCCTTTAATTTAGTCATTAGAAAGAATTTACATTTCATTCTTCCATTCTAGAATGATTAATGCTGAGCATTTACATTTGTTCATATAGGGTTGAATAAACAAGGTCAATGAGGGGACCCTTCCCCTCCTAATAGGCCAATGAAATTTCGCCCATGTTTTCCTTTCTTCAAGTGTAATTAATTAAAGGGGTGTGCGATTTGACTCTTGCAAATTTTTTTTTTCACATGTGAGGCTGGGACACCCTAGCATCCATACATATATATATATATATATATATATATATATTAGGATGGCCCTTAAAAGTGAAGTGTCGATTTTGTATCCTCTCACCCACTCAATTTGTTTCGTTACTCATCTAACTGCACTGTGTGAAATATGACAGTTTTCAAGAAATATTTGGAGGTCGCCCTGGCATGGCAAAGTTTTCCTTCTATTAGGTTTTCGGTATACTCAATTATTTGTACTCTTGTTCTCATTTGCAGGATTGATACATGATGGATGCGCGACAGAAGCGTTATCTTGGTGTTTAGTTTGTGGAAGAAATCAGGGGAAGGAAGCTTCCTTCCATTGGTCAGGCCTTTGGCCATTTCCTCTTCCTTCATGAAGAGAAGCAGCAGCCTGTCCATGAGGCAAGCTGCAACACCATCAGGGCCATAATGAAATTCTGGCATTTGGCAAGACTTCCCACTCATGCTGAATAGCACTGCATTGCCAAACTCAAATGGACCTTCGACGAGTGGAAAGGGCTGAAAAAACACAAGACCAGGACTGGCGATGCCCACAAGAAAAGATTTTAAGAAGTTGAACGATTTGTTCGACATTGTGCACATGGATGCCATGAAGATGATCAAGAACCCTGAAGACAAGGCCTTCCTCCAGATGCAGAGGCAGAAGGACAGGACTGGATACATCACTGGACTGGACTTGGAGCAAATGAGAAGGAATGAAGCAGCGGTGAAGAGGAAAGTCACTGAGGAGTGCGAAGCATCTACCAACTGAGCAGTTTTCGAGTCGTCTTATTCCTACACATCCAAAGAGGAGACAGGGGACGACTCAAGTGCCTGCGGAGGAGCGTGCCCTCCGAAGCGAAGTAGGGGGAGGACCAACATCATAACAGCCAGACTGGCAGCCGCACTTGACAGGACACAGATCTCCTCCAGGAGAGCTGCCTACATACTGACAGAAGCTGCTAGCAGTCACAGACAGAATGCAGAAGAGCTGAACATAAACCGCAACTCCATTCAGCGACTCTGGGCTTGGCACTGATCAGAGATGGCACAAAAGATGAAGGAAGAATTCCTGGGTGAAGGTCCCCTCATTGTCCATTGGGACGGGAAGTTGATGGAGGACTTGATGAGCAAGGAGCATGTAGAGCGTCTTCCAATCATTGTTTCGTGGCAAGGAGTTGAGAAGCTTTTTGGGGTCCCAAAGCTTCACATAGGAACCAGGGAGGCTCAAGCGTCAGCTGTTGTTGCTTACCTGCAGGAGTGGGGTATCAGTGACCAGGTTCAAACTCTGTGTTTTGATACAACAGCATTCAACACAGGACATCACTCCAGAGCCTGCTGCCTGATTGAACAGAAGCTGGGAAGAGATCTTTTCTACCTTGCTTGTCACCACTACATCTTGGAACTGGTGATTGGAGTGGCTTTCAAGGCCACACTGTGAGTTCCATCAACAGGACTGGATATCCAGCTCTTCAATCGGTTTCGGGAGAAGTGGTCTTTCATCAACCAGAAGGATTTCAAGCCCGCGATCACTGATCCTGTTGTGGAGGCTGCAGTTGCCCCGGTCAAGGAAGAATTCCTTCAGTTCTTCCAGTCCCAGACTCATGGAACTCTGCATCATCTTCCTTGGAGGGACCCCACAGCGAGGCATTCACTTCAGTGCTCCTGGAGCAATGCACCGAGCTCGCTGGATGGCCAAGGTCCTCTATGCCATCAAGATCTGGCTTTTTCGGGACCAGTTCAAGTTGACCACAGTGGAGGAGAAGGGCATCAAAGAACTTGCCTTGTTCACTGTCATTGTGTACACAAAAGCCTGGACAATGGCTCCACTTCCTCACCAGGCTCCTCTCAATGACTTCCTCCTCATGAAGTCCTTGTTGAAGTACCCGCACAAGGCCATCAGCAAGGCAACTGCCAAGAAGCTCTCACACCATCTGTGGTATCTTTCTGAGGAACTGGTCAGTTTGTCTCTCTTCGATGAAAGGGTGTCCTGGGGAACAAAGCAGTTGATGGTGGAAGCCATGGAAGGCGAGGAAAAAGATCCTCCCAAAAGACTGAAGCTGGATGCAAGGATCTTCTTGGATGAAGATGGAAAGGGTCTTGAGCAACTGGTATCCGCAAACTCCAAGGCTCTTTTCATGAGGTTGGCCCTTCCGGATGATTTCCTCCACCGAGACCCCCGCGAATGGCCCCAGTCCCAAAGCTTCCAAGCTGCTGCAAATCTGGTCCAGCCCCTGGCTGTGGTCAACAACAGAGCAGAGAGAGGAGTTCCCCTTATTCAAAAAGCTGACCAGTGATGAGGAGCAGCTCCAATTCCTCCTTCAAGTCATTGCAGACCACCGAAAGAAGTTCCCGGACTGCAAGAAAGTGACACTTTTTAACAAAGGCAGGTAACAATGAGTGGCTGGCAACAATGATACCCCCGCCTTTGAGCGGCTAATACCTACTTTTGAGTAGGGGGACCTGCATGCCCTGGGGCCAATAGTGTCAAAATATAGACAATGCGGGCAACCTCTAAATATTGAGCAATATGAATAAAATTTTGCAGAATGAATTATCTCCTGAAATAGCATCTATCTGGGGGATAAGAGCGAAATTTCCATCACTTTCTGTTTTTGAGGTCATATAAGGGCCACCCTAATATATATATATTATATATATATATATATATATATATATATATATATATATATATATATATATATATATATATACCATATATATATATTTTTTGTATTGGGGTGTTTACCGCCATTTCCCGCTATACGTTAGCGGATATCATCATGGCGAAGCAGAATATGAGAAAGAGAAACGAGACGGGGGAAAGGCACTAGAAGTGGGAGGACCGCGGACGGGTGAGAAGTCACCTAAAGCTCAGAGAGGATGCGAGATTGGGAGAGGAAGAGGAAAAGACGGTCAAGCGAGAAGAGAGGGCTCTCAGCGAGCATAAGACGTAAACGATCGGGGAGGGGGAAATCAGAGAGGAACGGGAAGGCGCGACGACGTACTGACGACAGGGTGGGGCATTCCACAAGGATGTGAGAGACGGTGAGGGGCGACTGGCAGGAGGCGCAACGAGGAGCCTCCTGCCGGGACATAAGATAGCCGTGCGTGAGGCGCGTATGGCCGATGCGAAGCCGCGCAAGGACGACCTCTTTGTGTCGGGAGCGGTGGAAAGAGGACGCCCAATATGACAGGCGGGGGCGGATGGACCAGAGTTTATTTCCGGTGGCATCGTCCCAGGACTGTTGCCATATGCGGTCGTAGAAGGACCGAAAGACCTGCACATAGTCAGAGAAGGGGAGCGGGCGGGGGAGGGGAGGCATCGAGGCGGCGGACCGGGCTGTGCGGTCAGCCGCCTCATTACCGGAAACACCAACATGGGCAGGAACCCAGCAGAAGGTGACCCGGATCCGGTGAACGGTGTGCAGGACATGGTACTCCTGTTGAATAAGGCGTACGAGGGGGTCCGGGGAATCATAGCGCTCAGCGAGTCCGAAAAGATGGTACAGGAAGACCGCGAAAAACCCGATACCAGACGGAGGGCTTCCAGAAGGGCAAAGAGCTCCGCGGAAAAGATGGAGGCCTGAACCGGCAGGGGGATACCCCGGGAGGTAGGTGACAGCGACGGAGAGAAGACGGCGGCCGCGACACCTGCAGGGGAGCGCGAGCCGTCGGTGTAGACGGGAACATCGTCCGAGTGTACGGGAAGATGGGCCAGAAAAGAAGACCGGAGGACGGTAGGAGGAGACTCCTTACGCAGGCCACGGAGCGCCTGGCAGCGGCAGATAGGGGTGGTCAGCCAGGGGGGCGACAGGTCGAAGGAGAACGGCAGAATAGAGGGTGGGGGGATCCCCAGGGACGAAAAGATCGGCCAGAGAGGCAGCGAAATGCCACGTGTCAGGCCGGGGTAGCGCCTGGGAGATCGCGGAGAAGAGTAGGGACCTCGGAGGCGGCAGATGCGAAGGTAACACTTCGCCATGAGAAGGCCCCGGCGAAGGGGCAGGGGGGGGGTCCGCAGTCCACCTGAAGACTAGCGACAGGGGACGAGCGGAAGGCACCCGACGCCAGGCGAAGGCCACGGTGGAGAAGAGGATCCAGCATACGGAGTGCCGGAGAGGAGGCGGAGCTGTAGACCACACAGCCGTAGTCGATGCGGGATTGCACCAGGGAGGTGTACAGGCGCAGCAGAGTACGCCTGTCCGCCCCCCAGGTCGTGTGGGACAGGTGACTCAAAAGGGAGAGGGTGCGGCGAGATGATTGCCGCAACCGCCTAAGGTGTGGAACCCAACCGAAAAATCCGTCGAGGGTCATACCCAGGAATCTAACGGATGGGACGAGGGGAAGAGGAGTGCCGGCAAGGGTAAGGGCGAAGGTATGCGACAGACGGAGGCGCCGAGGACGGAAAAGCATACTGGAAGACTTAGAGGGTGAGAAAGCATAGCCAACCGAGGACGCCCAGCGAACCACCGCGTTGATGGCTAGCTGGAGTCGACGTTCAGCCAAAGACGGGAGGCGGCCAGAGCAATAGATAGCCAGTCATCGGCATAGAGGGAGCTACAAACGGAAGTAGGCAGGACCGTGGCGACTGTGTTCATCACCAGTGAGAAACACAGGACGCTAAGGACACTACCCTGAGGGACACCCTCCTCCAACGGAAAGCGGTCAGAGAGGGTAGAACCGATGCGGACGCGGAAAGAACGGGCGGACAAGAAGTTATAAATAAAGGAGGGGAGAAAGCCTACGAAACCCAGGGAGCGTAAGCAGTCAAAGACCGCGCTCCGCCGGTAGTATCGTAGGCCTTCTGGAGGTCGAAAAAGACGGCTAGAACAAAGTGACGCCGGGAGAAAGCCTCCTGCACGTCGTGGCTAAGGAGGAGGAGGGGGTCGGTGGTAGACCGGAAGCGCCGGAAACCAGCCTGGGTAGCAGGGTATTGGTCACTCGCCTCCAGGGTAAGGGACAGCCGCAAGGCGACCATCGCCTCCATAACCTTGCAGGCGCAACATGTCAGGGAAATGGGGCGATAGTTCGACGGGAGTGAGGGGTCTTTATCGGGCTTCGGGATGGGGACGACGATGGACTCACGCCACCGGTCCGGGAATGAACCCTCCAACCAAATCCGGTTATAAAGGTCCAGTAAAAAGCTGAGAGCCGAGGGGTGGAGGTGCCGTAACAAGTCATAGGGGATATTATCGGGGCCGGGGGCGGAGAGCCTCCCGAAGCTCTGTCATGCAGAAGAGGTGATTATAGGGGTCATCCCTATGAGGTGGAAAATCCGGTGGGTCACGGCGGGAGTGGGGGGAATCGGAACTGGAGATGGCTGCGAAGTGCGAAGTGCGCCGCGAGTGCGTTCGCGACGGCCTCCGGATCGGATACGAACTCGTCGTCCCCGACCCGAAGCACCGGGGGTCGAGGGGGGACCCGGGTCCCCTCAAAACTACGCACCTTGCGCCAAACAGTCGAGGGGGCAGTCGAGGAGGAGATCCCGGACACGTAACTCCGCCACGAGGTACGCCGGGCTAGTTTCAGGACCCGACGGGCCACTGTCTTCAGGCGCTGAAATGCTATCTTGTGCTCCGGCTGGCGGGTCCGGTAGAAGCGACGGCCGGCCCGGCGCCGCTCCCGAACGGCATGGGAGCACTCTGGGGTCCACCATGGGACGCTACGCGGCCTGGGGGAGCCAGAGGTACGGGGGATGCAACTGGCGGCAGCCGAGAGGATCTTACTCTCGAGGAGTACCCTCACTAACAGAGGGAAAGGCTGGAATTGATGGCGAGATCGCCGTGCACCTCGCGTATGAGGCCCAGTCTGCTCGGGCGAACAGCCAGCGCGGGCGGACAGAGGTGGGGGGGAGGAGACGGGTCGGGGTAAGACACACTGGGAAATGGTCACTGCCGGAAGAATCCAGCAGGACCTCCCAGGTGAACTCCGTCACGATATCGAGGGAAACCAGGGAAAGGTCGATACAGGTGAAACTGTCATGGGCCGAGTGGAAGCAGGTTCGGGAGCCATCGTTCAGAAAGGTGAACTCGAGCTCGTCCATAAGGGAGAGAAGGGTCCCGGAAAGAAAGGTGGAGCAAACGTCCCCCCAGGCCGGGTCCCGACTGTTGAAGTCCCCGAGAAGCAGGAAAGGGCGGGGAAGCTGAAGAATTAGGTCACGGAGAGAATCGGGTGGAGGGCGTACGTTAGGGGAGAGGTAAAGAGAGCAGACCGTGAGCTGGCGCCCCAAAGAAAGGCGCACGGCCACAGCTTGCAGGACAGTACGGAGCGGGAGGGGGCGGAAAGGGACGGAGCGGTGTACGAAGACCGCGGAGCCCCCCCTCCCGCCCCATCGAGAGGCGGGGAAGGGAGCCCGCAGTAGCCGGACACTCGAGGGAGGGAACGGGATCCCAGAATCGTCTCCTGAAGGCAGAAACACGCCGGACACCTGGAGGCCAGGAGAGAGGAGAGACTCTCGAGGCCTACCAGGAGCCCGCGGATGTTCCACTGCAGGAGCGAGGTATAGGGAGGGGTAGGAAAGTCTGCGAAAAGGATGGTTATGGGGTGGGTGGGCCGATCGGGCGGCCCGAGATTAAAGGGGATTGGAAAGCCCCGGGGTCCAACGGGGACGCCGAACGAGGGCGAAGGCGAGGGTCACCCCGACGAGGGGGCGATGTGGAACCAGACGCCGGCAAGTCCTCCAGAAGAGGAGTCACCCGGACATCCGGGGGAGAGCGATGCATAGAAGGGGATGTGAGGGTATCCAGAAGGCCCCTCCCTTCACCGGAGGTGCAGGGGAGGCAGGACTACGAGGGGGAGTGGAAAATAATACCTCACCCGGGCACAGGTAGGTCGAGGAGAGATGGGGCGGGTCAAGCGCGGGGGCGTGCACGTCCCACCCACGCCGACCAGGCGGGCGAGTTCCCCCTCCAGTGGGTCCATCGACGGGCCGGAGAGGGATGTATCTCAGCCCCCCACGAGGGCCGTCGGGACCCAGGGGGGAGCGTTCATAACGGTTGCGCAGTGGGGACGGTGAGGACACCGGGGCGGTAGGGCGAAGGGGGCGTTTGTGTTTGGGAGAGGAAGGTGATGCGAGGCCTATGGCCTCGAACCTTTCGGGGTCACTAATGGCGCGGCGCTTGCGGCCCTTACCCCTCCGTCGTGCGGCCCGCATGGGTGACGGCGGGTCACGATCCGGAATGGGGGTGGCCGAAGGCGCCGGTGGAGAGGGCGTAGAAGGGGCAGGGGGGGTTGCCGACGAAGCATCGGCGTTCGCGGAGGGAGCACGTGGGGACGCGCTGGTAGTACGGGGAGCCGCGGTAGGAGTCCGCTGGGCGGCAGAGGATGGACTGGGAGTAGCGGACACGGTGGGTGGAGGCGTTGGGAACCGCCGGTGAGGACGGGTCTGGGCCGGCGGCTGCCGGGAGGAGAGCCTCGGCGTACGAGGTACCATGCCGGGCCTCGCAGCCACGCAACCGGTCCCGCGCCTCCCGAGCGCTGAGAAACTCTGATGAACAGAGGGCCCGAACCTCCCTCTCAAAGAGGAAGGACGGGCAAGAGCGGGATGAAGCAGGGTGTGGTCCATGGCAGTTGGTGCAGGAAGGCGGAGCAGTACAGGGCAAGGGGTGGGGAGGGCCGCCGCAGCGGACACACAACGGGGCCGGCTGACGGCAGGAGCTGCTCACGTGGCCAAACCTATTGCACTGAAAACAGCGCATAGGATCTGGCACGTATGGTCGAACCGAGAATTCGCACGCTCGTCTCTCACCAAAGCCCCAGAATACCGAAACGGGGGGCACCAGTGAGTCGAAAGTGAGGAGCAGGCGAGGAGCAGGCAAGGAGCAGGCAAGGAGCAGGCAAGGAGCAGGCGAGGAGAAGGGGCGGATGAGGATCGCGATCTGTCGGGAAAGCGGTATACTCTCACAACACCCTGGGAGGCGAGGTCAGTCTGGAGGTCTTCCACCGGGATAGGTAGAAGACGAGCAGCGTAGATTGTGCCCTAGCACTGATTGAGGCGGGGGTGGGGGGACACCGTGATCCCGCAGCCCAGGACATTGGGGATAGCGAGCAGAGGAGGAGGTTTCGACAGAGGAACGCGACCTTATCAGAATGGAGCCATCCCTCTGAGGCCGAAGGTCAAAACAAGCCGTCCCCGTCACCCCATGGATCGCTCGAAAGAGGCGTTCATGGTTAGTGGGGAGGGGCTTGGAGGAGGAGGGGCGGAGGACGAGGAACTTGTCCACCGTCCTAAGGCCGAGCGAAGCCGTCGGGCCAAACACCACCGGTACTTCGAGGGGACGGGGAGACGAGAAAGGCGGACGGCGACTTCGGGTCCCACGTCCCCCAGGGGCCGAGGAGGCCAGGGGCGATGAGGCCCGACCGGAGTGGGAGGCGACCGGGGCCGCGGGCTTCCCACCTGAGGGCGAAAAAGCAGGTGGGTCCCTATCGGGAAGTGGAATATGGGGGGATCCAGGGGTCGGGGGGTCCACTGCAGGTCCATCCGCCACTGGCGGGGGTCGGGCAGCGGCGCCACGAGCCTGGGGAAGAGAGGGAGTGGAGGTGTTGGCAAGAGCAGACGGGGTGGGCGAGGGCTGCCGACTGCCCTTACCAGACACAAGGTCCAAAGAGGTAGTCAGAGGGAGGTCAGATGCACAAGCCGGGTCGTCAACAAGGTCCATTAGATTTGTGAATGTTTCCATGAAAAAAAAATTATTTTTGTTTCGCGCCCGGGGCCGCGGGGAACCGATTACCCGGGGCCCAAGGGGACCAAGCGCATGCCGGCGGGGGATGGGTGCCTCGTCCCATGTAGGTACCCCCATTTCAAAAGGGGCCCGTGCAGCGTCGAAAGTTCTTCCCCACCGGCAGCAAAGACCAAGGCCCCCCAGGGTCCCAGGCCCGGGCACCCTACCAGCCAACTTAGTCCGGCCCCGGCCTTGGGAGCGAGACCCCCAGCGACCAGCCCCGGCAGTCCACGGGGCGCGCGAAGTGTCGAACAGAGAAAGCAGAAAAAACAGAGGGGGCAAGGAAGAGGGGAAAGAGGGGAAGACAGGAAAGAGGGGGCTGTAGGATAGCAGGGTATGCTAAAAGTCTACTTCGCAACCGGGCGGGGGACCCGGCAGGGCCCCCAGCCGCGGCTGACCCCCCTCACCACATGGAGGCAGGAGCCCACGGGCGATCCACCCCAGAAAGACCGCCCGCGGGGAGGGGGATATATATATATATATATATATATATATATATTATAATATATATATATATATATATATATATATATCCCCGCAAGGGGGTTCTAAGCTCGTGCTCTTGAGTGCTCTTTGTGCTCGTTTGTACATGCTTGTTCCTGGAGGTTTCACGTGCGCCCTCCCGGCCCTAGCACCCAAGGATGATGGGGCTCGACCCTGCAGTCCTTGTCATCCTTGGTCTTTTTCCACTTCGACTGTCCCCTCCACCCTTTCTTTTTCCTCTGTCTTTCCTCTCACTTTTTCTTTGTTTTTCCGCTGAGATATGCCCTTTAAATAGAGGCGAATCGGTTCTTCCTGAACTAAAAAAAAAATATATATATATATATACAGTATATACAGGGCGTCCCAAAAAAATGTATACACACTTTAAATAATTATAAAGGCAGTGTTTATTAAAATACATTTCATTTTCAAAATGTAATAGAATCTACAGACATTATTTAATTGTTTTGTCAACGCCTGTTTTCAAACTGACGTCCGTTCTGGTCCAGGCACTGCTGATAACGCGAAGCAATGGAATCGCAAACATCACGAAACATTTCGTTTGGTATTTGTGTGCATTCTCGTTCAATGGTTGCTCTCAATTCAGCAACTGTTGCAGGTTTTATAGCGTAGACTTTGTCTTTTAAGTATCCCCATAAAAAAAAGTCTAGTGGTGTGAGGTCTGGTGAACGCGGAGGGTATTCTACGAAACCCCTTCATCCAATCCACATCCACATCGTGCCAAGTACCACTCGCAATACTCCACTCTTCGGTCCGGATCATCTTCATTAATAGCATGGACTAATCTTGGAATGTAACTTTTCCATTGACAGCGCTTCAAAATGCGTTGGACAGACGATTCTGAAATTCCTACCTCACGACTCGCTTGCCGCCAGATTTTCTTGGACTTTGGTGATACGTTTCCAGTACTCTTTCTTGCTTTGTGGGGCTTGTCGATGTCCGTGGTCTTCCGGAACGCTTCTTGTGGACATTCTGAACAATTCCATCGGCTTCAAACTTATCTCTAATTCGAGTGATGGTAAGTCGCGTTGGTGGATCTGTTTGAAACTCCCTCCTAAACTGTCTTTGCACTTCAACTGCATTTTCACACTTCCAGTAGCATTTTAGAATGAATTTCCTTTGTTCAAAGCTTAGTCTGACTGCCATTATTAATTCTAATGGGTTTAACTTGGAAAGAAAGAAACATCAATTGAGCTATCAGCTGTTAAAGTGTGTATACATTTTTTGGGGACGCCCTGTATATATATATATTTAATGTGAAGAACGATGCTTGTGTAGAAGAGTGTTCCACACAAGATGAGGAGGGAGAACGAACAAATGAAAAATGAGGTACCACCCGGGAATCGAACCCGGGATCATCCGATTGCTGGTCAGATATGCTATCCACTACACCATGGACCTCAATCAATCAGAAGTCGTAATTCTCCTACATACGAGCAGAAACCAATGCCCTGAGGGGGCACCTTCGCATGCCATACATATATACATTTTAACTGCAAACAACATACAATATAATTAATGTAAAGAACGACGCTTGTGTAGAAGAGTGTTCCGATTGATTGAGGTCCATGGTGTAGTGGATAGCATATCTGACCGGCAATCAGATGATCCCAGGTTCGATTCCCGGGTGGTACCTCATTTTTCATTTGTTCGTTCTCCCTCCTCATCTTGTGTGGAACACTCTTCTACACAAGCGTCGTTCTTTACATTAATTATATTGTGTGTTGTTTGCAGTTAAAATGTGTGATATATATATATATATATATATATATACACAAACTCAGAATGGTTCCCTGAGAAAAGAACAATATATGTTAAACACAGACCGTGCATGGCCACAAGGAACTCTTCTGGGAAAATTAAATCCCAGAAAAAGGAAAAAAACTATGGTATTTGTCATTTATCATTACTTATTCGGACTATAGTGGATTTAATTTTCCCAGAAGAGTTCCTTGTGCCATGCACGGTCTGTGTTTAACATATATATATATATATATATATATATATATATATATATATATATATATATCTCAGGGTGGCCCATATATATATATATATATATATATATATATATATATATATATATATATATATATATCCCCGCAAGGGGGTTCTATGCTCATGCTCTTGAGTGCTCTTTGTGCTTGTTTGTACGTGCTTGTTCCTGGAGGTTTCACGTGCGCCCTCCCGGCCCTAGCACCCAAGGATGATGGGGCTCGACCCTGCAGTCCTTGGTCTTTTTCCACTTCGACTGTCCCCTCCACCCTTTCTTTTTCCTCTGTCTTTCCTCTCACTTTTTCTTTGTTTTTCCGCTGAGATATGCCCTTTAAATAGAGGCGAATCGGTTCTTCCTGAACTTTAAAAAAAAAATTATATATATATATATAATATATATACACTATATGATCAAAAGTATTCGGACACCGCATGGTTTTGGGAAAAATGGTTTATTATGGCATTTAGTAACCAGTAGGTCCACCCTTTGCTTTTATTACAGCGTCAACACGTCGAGGCATACTTTCCACCAGTTTTCAGTAAGTCTGTGCGGGAATGGCTCGCCATTCCTCTTGCAGAGCTGATGCAAGAGATGCAAGTGAAGCCGGGCGTGGTGTGCGGTTTCGTATCCGTCGCTCCAGTTCGTCCACATGTGCTCGATTGGGTTGAGATCGGGGCTCTGAGCAGGCCAGTCTAACAAATCCACCTTATTTTCACGAAACCAGTCCTGCACACGCCTTGCAGTATGGCAGGGAGCTCGATCCTGTTGAAACAAACAATGGCCATCTCCGTAGTATTGCCACAGTGTAGGGAGGGCCGAATTGTCCAGAACGTCGAGATAAACGTCAGCGTTCATGGTAGTGGGTATAACAACCAACGGGCCGAGCCCTAGCCAGGAAAAACAACCCCATACCATGATGGACCCTCCACCGAACTTCACCGTTGGACGTACACAGTCAGGAAGCCGTTCTCCGGGCTGTCGCCACACCCAAACACGCCCATCAGACTGGAAGAGTGAATACCGCGACTCGTCGCTCCAAAGAACAGTTTTCCAGTCCTCCACGGTCCAGGAACGACGGGAGACACACCAGGCCAAACGACGCGTGGCATTAACTTTTGTAATCAGTGGCTTGTGTACAGCTGCTCTACCATAATAACCGAGTCTCTGCATCTCTCTGCGGATAGTTACAGTACTAATGGAGGTACCGGATGCTCTTCCTACCTCCTCAGCGATGGAAGCGGCAGAGGACGTGCGGGACTTCTTGACATGTCGTACCAGACTTCTTCTATCACGTTCCGTCAGTTTGCGTGGTCGTCCGGAACGTTTTTTCGCGTTAGTTGCACTGTCGTGCTTCCATCTCATGATAACATCCGCTACAGTCGACTTTGGTATATCCTGTTTGGCTGCAATGTTTCGTATAGAAACGTTACTTAAATAACATCCGATGACGAGTCCACGTTGGAACTCGGAGAGTTCACGTCCGCGCGGCATGGCTTCACAACAGTTACTGATAACTTAACAGAACACCTCAGCATTATAGTTTCGCCACGCTTTTTCCCAGCATACCTTTCGGCGAAGGTGATATTTGCAGAAATGTGGATTTTCCAGGGTGTCCGAATACTTTTGATCATATAGTGTGTATATATATATATAATATATATATATATATATATATATATATATATATATGTGTATATATATATATATATATATATCAGGGCTGTGTGGGTCGATCACTTTCGGGTTGGGTTCGGGTCCGGGTCATTTTTCTAATTTACTTTCAGGTCTGGGTCAGACCCAAAAGTTCACTTTCAGGTCCTGTCGGGTCTTTCAGTATATGACCCAGGTCTGGGTCGGGTCCATTATTAAAAATGTAATAATTATAATCTGGTATAGGATAGGTAATAAGACTGCTACCGTAGCTACATTAACATGTTTTCTGAAACAGTAAAACATTATATGGCTATATAGTAGTAGCCTAACCATATACAGGGTGTACATAAAGTCAGGATCTATTTTTGTGAAGCACTTGGAAATTATATGGAATTCAATCATAAAATGATAAAGTGGTAACATTTATTAAACAATTAAGAGTAGGATTTGACGTGACACCCATCAGTATCCCTGCACAGCTCAAGTCGTTCCGCAGCATTTCTGGACACATTCTGGAGCATTTGCGGGTTTATGTTATCTGCAGCAGTTTGTATACGTAAGTTTTCAAGACTCGTAATCTTCGTCTGATAGATGTGCGATATGATAAGGCCCCATGCAAAGAAATCTAAAGGGGTTAAATCTGGTGATCTCGCTGGCCAAGGTCTGTTGCTTCCGCATCCGATCCAGTGATTTGGAAAATGTCCATTTAGATAATCCTGAACAATTTTGGCATAGTGACAAGGAGCACCATCATGTTGACAGACGACGGTACTAACAATCCTATCCCCGTTGTCTATCAACATGGTGGTGCTCCTTGTCACTATGCCAAAATTGTTCAGGATTATCTAAATGGATGTTTTCCAAGTCGCTGGATCGGACGCAGAAGCAACAGACCTTGGCCAGCAAGATCACCAGATTTAACCCCTTTAGATTTCTTTGCATGGGGCTTTATCAAATCGCACGTCTATCAGACGAAGATTACGAGTCTTGAAAACTTACGTATTCGAACTGCTGCAGATAACATAACCCCGCAAATGCTCCAGAATGTGTTTAGAAATGCTGCAGAACGATTTGAGCTGTGCAGGGATACTGATAGGCGTCATGTCAAATCCTACTCTTAATTATTTAATAAATGTTACCACTTTATCATTTTATGATTGAATTCCATATAATTTCCAAGTGCTTCACAAAAATAGATCCTGACTTTATGTACACCCTGTATATTAATTAATCCAATTTTGGAAATGTTTGAAAGTAGGTACATTAATTGTATTAATATTTGATAGTAACTAGGTATAGTTATACATGCATTGCTTAGGAGCAAAGTACGATGTATGATTGCTCTCTTCAGCCCCCTTATTCTAAATTTTAATTAATTTTGTGAAAACAAATTCTATATTTTTTTGAGTGAACTCAAATGGAAATTATCATCATCTTGCATTAAAATTAAATACTTTGTTTATCTTAAAAAACAAACAAAACCAATAATATGAAATAATTAAAGTCATTTGGTAGTAATATTGTCTTTATATTTTGAGGGCAACATATTCTGTGAACTCCTTTAAAACAGATATTGATATAGCAGCATAGCCTGTACTTATTTCTCCTAGAATCTAGATTGAAAGTTGTGGCAAGAAAGGAGATATATTTCTGAATTTTTAACTGATTTTTTTTATTTTGAATATACACAGTATATATATATATAAGGGTGGTCCAAAAAAACAAAAGAACAAATTTCCTTTCTCCACAAGGGTATTTTTATTCCTTTATACATAACTGAAAATCACACAAAATATTTTCCCCAAGAAATAGTATTTAGTGGCTGCCCCATGTGGAATCCATAAATCAGGGGTCTCACGCAGCAAAAAACAGTTATGCACTTGAAAAACTATGACATTAGAGTCGCCTTTGATGGAGTGGGGAGCTTCTTTTGGTGGTTTGCCACCAATCGAAGAAGGAACTGTTTCTGCTCTTCATCCTTCATCAGCGTGTTGTTGTATTTTTGGATCAGGCTGATACCCTGTTCCGCTGTGTCATTTACTACTTCCATCCGAGAGGACTGATCCCGAAGTTCATTGAAAAAAGGATCATCTGTCCACTGTCCAGGGGGTTTCTCCAGAAAGGATTGAGATTTCGCTTTTCCTCCTTCCATCAAAACATCAAAGAAGGAACTGGTCCTTTTAGTCACAAGGTCCTCCAACTTCATGTCTTCTACTTCATCCTTGATCTCTAGACGTCGAGGAGGGCTGGGTAACTGTGGATGCTGTAGGTTCCGGAGCATCCTTTCCTTTGTCGCTGTGCTCACTCGTTCATCGAAAAAGGCTAGGGCAACCAGGTGCTCGGAGAGAAACCAAAGATGCCTGGAAATGCCATGGATGCTTTACTGGCCACAGTCTAATTTGGGTAAGTCTTGAGCAGAAACAGAAGTTTAATGTCATTGTAGGGGGCTCAAATTCCAAGGGATGCTTCGTTCCATTGTCTGATGTAAACGAGATTCACAAACAGAGCAAAGTCGGTTATGTTCCTGGCTTCTCATGGTGTCAGCTTGAATTGAGCTTGGAAAAGGAATATCTTCAACACAAATTCCTTTCCCCATCCAACGAGCGTGGTGTGTTGGGCCGGGAGCTCGAAATGACTCATTCCCACTTCCTCCGCCAAGGAACAAGAGAGAAAAGCGCAAGAATTCTTGATAATCGTCCCTTGGTTGCTGCGCTTCGAGTGCATGTGGCAAATAATCCAGCATCTCTTTCCGCAATCTGCTCAATACCAGATCCTGGAAGAGTTCGTTGGTTGCTGCAACACACGCATCTTGATTTATTGATGGCCATTGTTTCTGAAATCGCTTGGAGAGTCCAGATTCTGGACCTCCAGATGGACCGAAGATACACAAGATGATGTCAGACAGCATGATTTCCATGACATGGTAATGGCAAGCAATCCAGACCAGTTTGGCTCCTAGAGCTTCTTCAATTCTGATGCAAGCTCCTTTGTGAAGCCCTGTGTTGCTGGCTGTTGTATCAAATACGAGTCCTTTGATTTGAGACCCAAGATTCCATTTCTCAATTGCTTCAACACAAGCATTTGCCTGAGACTCCCCAGTACCTTTGTCCATCTTCCGAATTCCCAAAAGCTTCTCATGGCCGTTTCCAATGACAAGGACAGCAATTCTATCAATGCTTCCCTTGGATCCGTCAATATCTGGCAATAGGTTGCCATCCCAGTGTAAAAGAAGAGGTCCCTCCAAAGAAGATTCCTGGTCTTCTGCTGCTGCCATTTCCTGTCTTCCTTGTCTTCTAGACCACCTGATTGAACTTCAGGAGTGTGTGAGCTCTGAAAGATTATGTCCAAGCGCCTCAGCAATCGCTCTAGCCACAAACACAGCTCCGCGATCTGGAAGATTGACGCGATCCAAGGCGCTGACAACTTCGGGCGAGTTGAAGATATTCTTAAGTCTCTTTGGCATTGGGGAAGCAGCAGCTGCCGCAGATGTTGACGCAGAAGGTCTATATTCGTCTTCGCTTTCAGATTCCCGAGAAGATGATGTGGAAGAAAGTTCTGCTGTTGCCCCCGTCCTGGATTTGGTTTCCCTTCCTTCATATCTCGCTTTTGCCATCCTTTCTGCTTTCTTTTGCAGGTGTCTTTTGGTCAGCTCCACTCATGCTACAGGAAAAGATGTCTTCTCTTTGCTTCCGAAGGAATTCCCAGTCTTCCTCATTCTTGATTACTGATATTGCATCTTTTGTAGATATATCAAACAGCTCTTCCAGATCACCTTTGAACACTTCCTCATTCATTCTGTCACTTTTTCATTGTCGAGTCCGGTGCTTCTTGAGGGCTAGATACTTCTTGTGCAGCTTTGACAGTTTCCGGACACATGAATCTATCCATTGGGAAGGAATTCTGGCACGCTGCCATACAGCAACAACTGCTTCACAAGCCAACTTGTAACTTGTGGGCAGGGTTCTTCCTTCATCCAGGTGGCTGTACTGGGCCAGTCGGAGCACATCCAGTACACGGGGTAGTCTTGCTGTCAATAACTGAGAGTTCAGCCTCCAAGGAGCCAGTTTTCAGGCGCAGATCTCCTACTAGACGATGTCATAATCACTTCTAAAAAGAAAAAAAATTAAATGTTTAGTATGGGGCAACCCCTAAATATCCACCAATCAAGCTCAAATTCCACACACAAGTAAGTCGACCCTAGTGGACAAAAACAAGGCATGTGGAGAAATGATTCAACCAACATAGTTTTTTACTATAATATTTTGGACCACCCTAATATATATATATATATATATATATATATATATATATATATATATATATATATGCACTTCTTAACTGAAATATTTTTATTAGGACTATTCTGTACTATTTTATTTGAGAAGACTTTATTCCCAAACACTGTTCGATCGCAAACACAATACTGCATCTAATAATGATTGTGAAAGAGAATTTCTTTGTGGGTTCAGAATGAAGCTTAGAGTGGAGAACAATCTTTCAATGCTAACTTGTGTGCACAGAGTAGACAATGCTACCAAAGCTGCCTGTTTTAATTCTCCTCCTATTTCCATCCACCATTTCATGGGATCTTGATGGATCAATTTCCAAGCTGAATCTCTCTTTTTCGTGAGGCGAGGACATTTTTCAAACTGTATCACACCTGCATCAAACTTCATACTCAGTAACACAGTTTGAATTAGTCCTTCCTTCTGGAGAAGTCTTTCCTTTTGTCACAATTCTTTTTCAACTCAACTCACAAACAAACAATAAAATATATTAGGATTAGGCTATTCTTCCGTCAGCATTACCGTAACTCTCCACTTCCAGTGAGTCATTTGGAGGGTGGAGTGATAATTCAATACATTGTTGCCAAATCTAAAGGCACACACAAATTTTGTAAACTAATACCCTGGCTGTGTGGGTCCTTCACTTTTGGGTTGGGTCAGGTCTGGGTCAATTTTAAAATTCACTTTCAGGTCCGGGTCTTTTTTCTAATTCACTATCGGGTCCAGGTCCGCGTCTGACCTGCCAACCCTGATATACAGGGTGTTTCAGGAGGAAAGGTCAATACTTCGGGAAGTGATAGTATTGGTCATTGTGAGAAAAAAGTTCATATGAATATTGAACATGTGTCTAATTCTGAATGGTTACGGAGATAGAGCTGTTTTAATCTGATGTGCATGCAGCTCTTTCTCCCCCCACGGTGGTCCAGTTTAATGGCCACCAAGGTCACCAGACCTCTCTCCATTAGATTATTGTTTGTGGGGGTGGATGAAAAGTCAAGTTTACAAAAGAAAGGTGGATATACGAGACAAATTGCTCGCACACATTTTGGATGCTGCTGCCCACATAAAGGAATGTCAAGATCAACTAAGACGAACAACACGCGACCTTCACACATGAAGATGGGATTTTCGAAAATATATTGTAAACTATAACAAATTTGTCATTTCTGTATCTGATACCATTCAAAATGCCAATGTTTAAACATTAAATATTAGAAACAGTAATTGGTTTCTCTTTCTTCATTACCAATGCTTTTGTATTTGTAGATTCAAACAGCTCTATCTCCGTTATCATTCAGAATTAGACACATGTTCATATGAACTTTTTTTCTCACAATGACCAATACTATCACCTCCCGAAGTATTGACCTTTCCTCCTGAAACACCCTATGTATATATATATTGCCCTAGGTTATGTGCAATTACATTGATCAGTTGTTCACATGTGACCAATTCTGGCCAACCAGAATCTTTGTAAAAGATACAGGGAGCTGGTCTTCATGAAGCTCGATATGTCTGATATATATCAACTGATATCTGGCTCATTCCATGACAAAGCATGCAAAAAAAAAAGAAAAAGTGCACCATACCCTCATAGATTTTGCTTACATTTAGTTTATAGAATGATCTATGCTAGTAACTACCAAATTTCAAATACCAGCTCAATCAGAGTTATGGTTCAAAAGTTATGCTCTCCCCCTTTTTCGAAGGAGGGGGATGAAAACTGGAAATTTTCAAACCACCATAACTCAGTCCCTAATTGACATAGACCAGTGATTTAAAGTGTATATGAAAGGTAATTGCACACATAACAAATTAGCATAAGCAGAAAAAATGGCTAAAATTAACAGAAAAAAAGTCACGACACTTTATTCCATTTGAAGGGGTCCTGCCCCCCTAAATTATGGTACAGATTTTTTTAAATTTTCATATATACAAAAAATGAGTTTCAACCTTATTCTATCAATATATGAAAAGAAATATGTGTATTTGCATATAAAATAGGTATTTACAGATTTGAAAATGACTACTTTCACTTAAGAGACAATAATTTCTAACAAACTGTTCAACATTCCCATTGACTTCTGGTATATAGATTGGTGTACTTGTTAAAAATGTAAATACACATGTGTTAAAATAGTATTCTAAGAACTAAACATAAAACACTAGTACCTACCATAAAATATCTTCCCCCATTCGATTGTTGGGTAAATTGGTTGAACAAAAAACCCCATGTGGACATTAAAAAAGTGGCAATCCTACCCAGGATAACTATTGCCTAACTAGAGAAATCTTTATTTTGTTTTCTGTGATGTGCAAAGCATTCACTGTGTTCTCATTTAATGTATATATTTTTTTTCATTTTGAACAGATTTATGTACATATATGCATAGTGTTTTAAATAAGTAAAAGTGTTTGATGAAAATGTCTACACACAAAAGATATAACAAGCGCTGTTGCAACCAGGGTTGTGGAGTCGGAGTTGTGGAGTCGGAGTCGGTAAAAAACTTCTGACTCCAATTTCTGTGTCCTGTGTCACTCTTAATTTCTAAATCCTAAATACTAACATTAAATATAAAATATAAAATTTCATACTTAGTTCATCAATTTTAATTCATGTAATTTTCTGCGATAAAGGCTATCCATTCATTCATTAATTATAAATAATCAACCCCAATATGGCTCATAAAATAAAGTCATCAGTGTTTGAACATTTAATTCTATTAGTGATGATGGAAAATATTTTGCTTGTCAATGTACAGTTAAGGATAAAAACGATAAGGAAACAATTTGTGGTGAAAGAATAAGTACGTTTACTGGTGGGAAATCTCATTCACCTACACGAGCTTCTAATCTGAAACGTCATCTACAGCGACGACATCCAGAGATACTAAAGAATGTTAACAAAAAGATGAAGAATGCAAGCCTAAAGAAATTAAAAGAGTAGCATCAACATCAAAGCAAAGACTTGTTACTTCATTTCTTGTTAGTGACAAGGTAACTGTAATCATGACTGCAGCAAATTTCAAAAAATACATTATTGAAATGGTTGTAAAAAACTCTGTTCCTCTTAGATTATTTTCAACACCAGCTTTTGTAGGACTTAATGGTGAAATGGCGCGTAAGCTGGGGGTTTCCTTGGAAAGAAATAGTATAAGATCTCTTGTAATCCAAGAAGCAAACAAACAAAAAGAAGTACTAAAAACTCTTCTGCAGAGAAGATATATCTTTTTGAAAATGGATGCATGTACACGTATGAGGACCACTTTGCAATAAATGTACAATTTATGGATAGTGATAAAAAGATTGTAATCTATACATTGGCTATAAGAGACACAGAGGCCCAACACACAAGTGATTGTATTCAAAAGATAGTGCTTGAAGTATTGGAGGAATATGGCTTGCACAAAGAACAGGTGCTTTCAATCGTCACAGACAATGCTAGCAATATGATCAGTACTGTAGAAAAATTAAATGAAGATGTTACAATTGATGATAATGATGGTGACCTGAACATACCAGTATCTTTAATTGAAGAAAGTGGAGATGATCATCCTCATGACTTTGAATACTTACCGGAAGCTGCTGCAAGGATTTCAGAAATACACCACATGCGTTGTGCAGTGCATACTCTTCAGTTGGCTATTCGCGATGGATTGAAAAGAAGGTATGCAGCCAACTTGGTTGCTATTGTGCAAAAAGTTGCTACAGTTGCTAGAACCCCAAAGATTGATGCCATCCTCAAAAGAAGAGCTGGGAAAGGTGCTATTATTGATCAGGCAACAAGATGGGGTAGTACATATTTGATGATAGCTCGCATTCTTGAACTAAAACAGTTCCTCTCTGATATGGCCAACCTTGAAGTATCAATGTCTGAGGTTCATTGGGAACAAGTCAAAGAACTTGAAAGCCTTTTACGTTACCCTTATACAGTAACAAAAAATCTGCAATCATCAGATCTTACACCAGGTCATTTTTATAAAGAATGGAAAACCCTTATTTTTTGGCTCTCACAAATTGGAGGCATGATAGCTGATGAGATGAAAGCCTCAATGATACGAAGAGAGAGTTCCCTTCTTGACAATGGTATCCTACTGGCTGCAATTTATGTTGACCCCATGTACAGAGTCATTTTGACAGAAGATCAAAAAAATAAGGCAAAATCTACACTTTGCGATGTGGCCATTCGCATGAAGGGATTTCAAGAGAAGGACCAATCGGGACTACAACATGAAAGTGATGAAACTGATGAAATTCCTATCTACAGTAGCCCATCTTTATCAAGCTCAGAAGATGAATATGAAAAGTTTCTTGATGACCAAGAAAAGATTCAAAAGCGTCGCCGTGTCCAGTCAGAAGAACATGAACGCCCTCCAGCTCCAACAAAACTGAATAAATTAAAATGGAATTTTTTTGCTGCACTGAAAGAAGTTGAAAAAATTGACCACTTTACAAAAATGGAAGTAATGAAAGCTATAGAGAGCTATCCAGAAATTGTACAGGAAGCTGCCCTTGCTGTCACTGCCCTACCCCCTATGCAAGTTAGTGTTGAGCGCCTTTTTTCTACTCTTCGGATCATCAAATCTGACTTAAGAGGACAGATGAAGGAGGACCTGACAGATGCCATCCTTTTCTTACGAACAAATTTACCTAACATGTAATAAATAGTTAAGATAATATAAGCATTTAATTTTATATATATAGTAAAAGGTTTATAAATTACAATTTATGTTTTCAATAGGTTAATCATTATTAATTATATAAAATTTCTAATTTTTATAAATTTGTTAATCAATTTTATTTTCTGGAAATTATTAACAGTAGCATCGGGCCTACTATGTAATTAATTTTGTATTTTTAAATGTTAATTCAATATGTAATTGTGTAAAAATTAATAAAATTAATTGAAAAAAGCCATCAAACGCATAGTTATAGCCACTAGGTTAAGAAGGGTTATTCAATTTTAAGTAGGACTACTACTGGTTAGACCTTAATTATGTTTAAGAGAATCTTTTTCATTTATATATATACCGTATATATTATTGGAAAAAATAAAAATCCCTTAATATGATAATATCTACAAGTCAATATCCTCCTTAATATTTGAATGTTCCCTTATCCTAGAAAGTAACCTGACGATTCATGTGGTGGTGATGAAATGTCTTATTATTATGATAATTATAGAGTGAAACACTAGAGGAGTTGGAGTCATATATTTAAAATGTGAGGAGTTGGAGTCGGATTTTTAGATTTTTTACAATGTGTGGAGTCGGAGTCGGAGTCAGATTTTTACAATGTGTGGAGTCGGAGTCAGATTTTTACAATGTGTGGAGTCAGAGTCGGAAAATTTTGGACTGACTCCACAACCCTGGTTGCAACCCTTTTGAACTGCACAAAAAGCCTATTCTGCGAAACTTGAGGCCACTTCCAAAGCTTGTTGTTGAAAATAGTGACCCTAAATATAATTTCAGTGATGAATCAAAAGTTTGTATAAATTGTCTGAAATTAATTAATAAACACGCAAAACCTGAAGAATTATTCAGACTGCCAGAAGCAATAACTAGTAGTACTGAAAGTACGACTACTTCACCTGACATATCGCCAGAAAAAATTCCAAGAAAATGTACTGAAACAGATAAAGATATTCAACAAGAAGATCTTAATGCAACTTTGGAGCAACTTCATGTTACCCCAGTGAAATTACGTAAGTAACTAGCTATTAATGTGTGTACAGATAATGCATTTTTATACTGTCAGCTGAAATTTAATTCAGATATAGTTGTCTTATACCTAATACATATATACGCATGAAATTATCTAAAAAATATACCTCAGTTCAGAAATTCAGATTGTTGCCACTAGATATGTTATACTTATATTTATTAATTAATTGTATTTCAAATATTTTTCAGATGCCCTGAGCAGTGGAAGCAGATCAAAGGCAGTTTCACAAAAATACAAAAAAGCTTCAACCTCCTTCAAGAGAAAGTTGGAAACTGCATTTGCCACTGAAGTTCAAGATGTTGGTGAACCACTGAGTAAACAGCATCTCAAAGAAGCAGATTTGGAGAGGTAAGAAACAAAAAATAATTAATGAGATGACTTTGAACTATTAATGTATGTATGTAAATACCTGTATATAGGTACAGTATTATAGGTTGTCATGTTTGGATATATATGTAGACATTAGCTATATTTCCTAAAATGTGACATCATCCCATATACTAAATATACTGGTATATGTTCAAATTCATGAAGTACAGTACTTCCTTAATTCTTGAATAATATAAATCATGTACTTACATCCTTAATATTGTACAGTAATTTGGGGTTATGTTTTTTTTATAGGTACCAAAACCTCATGAGTGATCTTGTACAAGACTTCAAATCCACATCATCATACAAAAGGAGGCTTCAGATACACTCTCACCATTTCCTATTTCTAGGACAATGGATTTGTTTGGTGCAACCAGATACACAGTTGACAAAGCCAGACAACATTTGAAACACATTTGGTATTATACCACAGATTCCTATCTACAGTAAAGGAAGAAAACTAACTGAAGATATAATCTCTGAAATAAAGGAATTCTACGAAGATGATGAAGTCAGTCATTTGTGCGCAGGGAAATCTGATTGTGTTAGCATAAGAAATAAAGATGGTGAAAAAGAGTACAAGCAAGAACATCTATTACTAGGAAATTTAAAAGAATTATATTCAAAATATAAAGAAAACAATGATAATAGCATAGGGTTTTCTACCTTTGCCAATCTGAGGCCTAAATGGTATGTAATTGCTGGAGGCAAAGGAACCCACTCAGTTTGTGTTTGCACCCACCACCAGAATCTAAAACTCATGGTATCAGCAATTGCAGAGAAAAACTTAACCAATTACACATTTATGGAAAAAAGTGTTTGTGATATAAATTCTTCTACATGCATGTTACATGGATGTCGAGAATGTCTTGGTAGCATAGGCATATTTAATTTCTTAAATACTATACCTTCCTTGACAAGCAGAGATTCCGTCGAATATGTTCAGTGGACTAATACAAATAGATCAACATTGGAAACTCATATAGCTTCTCCAGATGAATTTATTGAACACCTTTCAGAAAACATTTTTTCTCTTACTAGGCACCACTACATTGCAAAAAGCCAGAGTCAGTATTTGAAGATTATGAAACAGAATCTTCACTGTGATGAAATACTTGTGCTAGGGGATTTTGCAGAAAACTATTCATTCATCATTCAAGATGAACCACAAAGTTTTCACTGGACAAATGACCAGGTGACCCTCCATCCATTTGTGGTGTATCACAAGGAGGATGAGGAATTAATTCCTACTAGTTACTGTATTATTAGCGATTGTCTTGAGCACTCCAACATCAGCAGTTCACACTTTTCAGCAATATTTAATGAAGAATATTAAACAGAAATTCCCCAACGCACAAAAAGTAGTTTATTTCTCTGATGGGTGTGGAGGCCAATACAAAAACAAATATAATTTCAGCAATCTATGCTATCATGAACAGGATTTTGGTGTGAAGGCTGAGTGAAATTTCTTTGCCACAAGTCATGGGAAAAATGCTTGTGATGGTATTGGAGGAACTATTAAAAGAGTTGTAGCAAAGGCTAGTTTGCAACATACTGATACTGGTCATATTCTAACACCAAGAGCTTTCTATGATTTTTGCACTGAACACTTTAATTCAATTATTTGTTTGTATGTTACAAAGGAGGAAGTTCATGCGGATAAATTCAATCTTTCTAGTAGGTTTAGTGAAGCTTTACCTGTTAAAGGTACACAGGGTTTCCACAGGTTTGTACCAGAGTCAGAAAACCTAATACACACTTATCAGACATTTGATTCTGATAATTGTAAATTGTTTAGAACAAGTACTGGGGCTGAACCAGATAAAGACAGTCAACTAGTTGAGAAAGATGAGTATCAAATTGGCCAGTATGTTGCCTGTAAATATGATGATAAAGTTTGGTTTGGAATTATTTTAGACACTTCAGAAGAATATGGTGATTATAAAATCAGTTTCCTCACCTCATCAGGATCTACCACTCAGTATTATTTTCTGATGAAAGAGGATGTTTGCTGGATAAAACAAAGTGATGATTTCTATCATGATGACACCAAATATCAAGCCTGGTGTTAAGATTATTTACTCCTTCAATCCAAAGCAAGTTCAAGAACTTAGTGGGATTAGTGAGAGTTTGGAACCAAAACTAGGATAAAAATCTGTTGAAAATTAACTATATATAAGCTTAGGTAGGTATAGATTATCAGCATTAAGAATTATTGCACCATGTGTAAATTGCAATGTATTAATTACCTAACAGCTTACATGAATTTGTAAAAATTAGTCTAAGTAAAAGTAGCCATTTTGAAATCTGTAAATACCTATTTTATATGCAAATATACATATATTTCTTTTCATATATTGATAGAATAAGGGTGAAACTCATTTTTTATATATATGAAAATTTTTAAAAATCTGTAATTTAGGGGGGCAGGACCCCTTCAAATGGAATAAAGTGTTGTAACTTTTTCTCTGTTAATTTTAGCCATTTTTTCTACTTATGTTAATTTGTTGTGTGTGCAATTACCTTTTATAAACACTAAATCACTGTTCTATGTCAATTAGGGACTGAGTTATGGTGGTTTGAACTTTTGAATTGAGCTGATATTTGAAATTTGGTACTTACTAGCATAGACCATTCTATAAAACCAAATTTAAGCAAAATCTATGAGGGTGTGGGGCTACAGTTCCATATTGCCCCCACATTTTTTTACTAAAAAATAGTTTTGTATATATATTTTATTAAAAAATTGGTGCTTTTTGTTAGTAAGAAACAACCATGGTTGCACTTAACTTATTTATCCTTTACATTAGTCCTTATGGCTCTGGCTACCCAGGCAGGGTGTGCACATAAGAACATAAGAAATTTTTATAGTGGGCACACTAGGGGCCACTTTGGCCCATTGAGGTGGCTCCACTATGTAAAAACTGCCTGTACATTGGCAACAACCGATTTTTACAAAACTAAATAATTATCAATTTAAAACTAATTAATTATCAATCTAAAACTAAAGATAGAATCTCTGGATCTAGAGGATCAAAGTCATAATAGACTACTATCCACAAATATGTTATACTCTATATTTATTTATAACTGACTTGCAAATATACCTATCAGATCCAAAGAATCCAGTCAATTTCATTATAGTACCCATCAATACCAGTACCTTGCCAACCAAAAATAAGTCACAGTCCATATCAATTGCGGACCAAGTCACAATTTACAACCATATACATTACAATATATATACTTAGGAGGAAAAGTGTAGGTGTGGCTGTAAAGACTGTACAGTAATGTAGAAATGTGTGTGTGTGTGTGTGTGTGTGTGTGTGTGTGTGTGTGTGTGTGTGTGTGTGTGTGTGTGTGTGTGTGTGCACCCATTTTGGGTCTCCCATTTAAAGGTGTTTGTGGGACAAGTGAAGATCATGAGTTTTTCAATACCTCACAGTACTATGGGGGGCACTGCTCAGCAGAGGAATCTCTTTAAATGGGGTGTGTAAGGACAGAGAGTATCCCCTAACCCAAGATGCTGCCTCCCTATATCCCACAACACTTGTGTTGAGCTGTGGGATTTATCACCTAAATGCACATAATAGTATATATGAAATAAACTAGTACCATTCATGCAATAAAAATGGGCTTAAACATCACCAGATGTCCCTTGCAGACATCAAAACTATCCAACCTTCTTTTGAAAGAATCAAGTGTATCTGAAGTCACCACTTCTTCTGTCAGACTGTTCCAAAACTTAATTACTCTGTTTGTAAAACTGTTTTCTTAAATTTGTTATACATCTTGGCTTAAATAATTTCATACTATGACCTCTAGTCTGGTTATTGTGATCTTCAATGAAAAGAGAATCAAAATCTATCTTATCCAATCCTTTTATCATTTTATACACCTCTACCATATCACCCCTTAACCTCCTCCTTTTTAATGAGAACATGTTTAGATATGCCAGTCTTTCCTTATATGTCAATTGTCTTAGAGATAGGATCATTCTTGTTGCTTGTTTCTGTACTTTTTCCAGTTTTTCAATATCTTGTATCAAATAGGGACTATTAAATTGAATACAGTATTCGAGGAGGGGTCTCACATATGAAATGTATAGTTGCTTTATAATAATGGGTGATTTGTATTCAATGTGTGTCTGCATGAGATTGAGTCTTGCATTTGCTTTATTTCTGATTTCCATACAGTGATTTGAGGGTTTAAGTTCATTAGTCACAGTGACACCCAAGTCTTTCTCTTTATCATCATTTTTAATCCAAATTCTATTCATATTGTATTCAAATTCTGGATTTTTTGGCCCAATATGCATAACCTTGCACTTATCAACATTAAATCTCATCTCCCACTTATCTGCCCAGGCTGTTACTCTGTCCAAGTCTTTTTGTATTGTCATTGCTCCTGCTACTGACTTAACATTATGGCCTAATTTTGTATCATCAGCAAATTTTGAGGTTTTACATGATAGGCCCTTCTCTAGATCATTTATATAGACAACAAAAAGCAGAGGTCCCAGCACAGACCCCTGTGGGACTCCGCTCAATACGGGTCTCCAAGTAGACTTATTTCCATTTAGATGAACTCTACTTTTCAAATTGAAGTGACTGAAAAACTTCTTAGGATTGTTTTTTGAATTCTTGGCTAGGCTTTTTTCCAGGTCTCGTTTGCTATCTCTAATTGCTTTCTTGCAAATGCTTCTTTTACTTTTATATATTTTGGAGTCTGTGCCATTTTTAGTTCTTTTGAATTTATGAAATGCTTTTGTTTTTTCTCTGATTGTTATTATATTATCATTTGTATAATTTAGGTCTCAGGAGTAAGGGGGCAGAGTCCCCATAAAGATCATGCATCACAAATTGATCGGTATAGGGTTCCATATGTTTTTTTTAAATAGACTATCAAAATAATTTATAATCCTAATGTTCAATAAAATCATATTTTGCATGGGGGCAATACGGAACTGGCACTGGGTATGGTTTTGACTACTGCATGATTTGTCATGGAATGACCATATAGTGTACCATATATTCTTTGCTTCAGTTATAGAGGCTATGGTACTATTATGGTAGTAAATAGTTGTATATTAATTAACTGACTTGAGTTTGACATCTTGCAAGATTTTGTTGTTATTAAAAAATGTAGCTCATGACTTGGATAACCTCAGTAAGCCTGAGTGGATTCAAGTTTTCCAAATAAAATGTAATGTAATATCAGAAATGCATTTCTGGTAGTCTGAGATTGGCAAATGCTGTAAAACTGAAATCATGCATAATATAGTTTTGGGGCATTTGCGCAACCTCATACTATCAGAAATGCACCTCTGATACAAAAATGAATTTATGAATGCATAATTTATGGAAATTGAACAGTTTGGATTTATTCTAAACAATAAACATATACCCCCCATGATGCTTCAGAATCCAGCAGTAAATTAGGCCTAGTTTGAAAAATAAATCATTATTTGACGAATGGTTATTGCTTTTAATGCACTAAATTAGTTATTTTTTGAATAATTATAATAATTGCAGCCTATATAATTGAATGCCCAATTAGGTTAATTGAATGCCGTTAGATCAACTGTACGCCCGGTTAGGTCAACTGTATGCCAGGTTAGGTCAACTGTACGCCCAGTTAGGTCAACTGTACGCCCAGTTAGGTCAACTGTACGCCCAGTTAGGTCAACTGTACCAGTTAGGTCAACTGTACGCCAGGTTAGGTCAACTGTATGCCCGGTTAGGTCAACTGTACGCCCGGTTAGGTCAACTGTACGCCCGTTAGGTCAACTGTACGCCCAGGTTAGGTCAACTGTACGCCCGGTTAGGTCAACTGTACGCCCGGTTAGGTCAACTGTACGCCCGGTTAGGTCAACTGTACGCCCGGTTAGGTCAACTGTACGCCCGGTTAGGTCAACTGTACGCCTTTAGGTCAACTGTACGCCCGGTTAGGTCAACTGTACGCCCGGTTAGGTCAACTGTACGCCCGGTTAGGTCAACTGTACGCTCGGTTAGGTCAACTGTACGCTCGGTTAGGTCAACTGTACGCCCGGTTAGGTCAACTGTACGCCCGGTTAGGTCAACTGTACACCCTTGATGATTAGTTAGGTTGTCATGATATTTTTGTTAGTTTAAATGAAAATATCATGACTTAACCTAACCAATTGTCAAGGGTGTACAGTTGACCTAACCAGGCATTCAGTTATAGGTCTGCCCACCATGTTTAATTTACAATTATTCAAAAAATAACTAATTTAGTGCATTAAAAGCAATAAACATTGGTCCACAATTGATATGGACTGTGACCTATTTTTGGTTGGCAAGGTACTGGTATTGATGGATACCATAATGAAATTGACTGGATTCTTTGGATCCGATATATTTGCATGTCAGTTATAAATAGATATAGAGTGTAACATATTTGTGGATAGTAGCCTATTATGACTCTGATCCTCTGGATCCAGGGATTCTCTCTCTAGTTTTAAATTGAAAATTAATTAGTTTTGTAAAAATTGGTTGTTGCCAATGTACAGGCAGTTTTTACATAGTGGAGCCACCTCGATGGGCCAAAGTGGCCCCTAGTGTGCCCACTATAAAAATTTCTTATGTTCTTATCAAATAATGATTTATTTTTTAAACTAATTTATGGCCAGATTCTGAAGGATCACCTTTACCCCATTTTCTTATTTTTAATCATTTTAGCTACTTCCCTATTCCACCACAAAGGTTGTAAGTATTTTTTATTACACTGGTCTCCGGTAGAAAGTTTTAAAAGCTGGTTTTCAATGTTTTTCAATGTGCTGAATTAAAAAATGATACTCATTTCCGTCGCAAATGATTTGTTAAACAGTTATTGAAGCTTAAAGCTTTTAAAACTTTCCACCCTTTTTTACTCCTTCTTACCCTTTTTTACCTGGGGGACCCCCGTGGGAACCGGGAGTTTTTGGGTGGGGAGAATCACAAAAACGAGTGGTTTCTGAAGATTTTGAAAGTCAGATGAATACAAAACACATCAAAAACCATAGGAAAAACAAATTTCACCTTCAAAATTGGCCAAACCTAAAACAACCTAAGCAAACCTAACCCCTAACGTTAACCAAAATTATAAAAAATTTTAAAAAATTTTTTACCCTTTTCCTGTTAAGAGAGTTTAAGCTTCAATAACTCTTTAACAAATCATTTACGACGGAAATGAGTATCATTTTTTAATTCAGCACATTGAAAAACATTGAAAACCAGCTTTCAAAACTTTCTACCGGAGACCAGTGTCATAGTAAAGAAATACCCAAAGGTTTCCTAATCTTGCTATTCCAAACCTGTTCTGAAATGAATACAGCTACACGATACATCTAAAACAGGGTTGCCAGGTGGTTAGATAAGTTTATGGCCAACATCCTGATAAAAATAGGCCAAATCCCAAACTTGGTATAGTTTGCTATAAATTTAGAGTTCAGGGTCAATACTAAAGTGAATCTAGCTTAAGCACAGTAAAAGCAATATTTTCCAATTAAATGTAATGACTGAAAATAAAATAACAAACCCTCTACGTAAATCACTGTTAGAGAACCACAGTAGAATCTCAGTTATGAGGAATCCAATACTGGATGGAAGTTTTGCAAAGGTATGCCAAATGCATAGTGCCAGTGAGTGGCAAATGCACTTCATTTGCACACAATTGGGTGCTACCTCCTGTATTCTGGTCCAAACTGGATTTTTGCTCCCTACCATAGAGGCAGCTCCATCACTTACAAATCCAATACAATTTTCAAGGTTCTGATCATATTTACTCAGCTCAGTCTTTAGAGTCTCATAAATAGACTGTGCAGTTGCCGAAGATATTGGAACTAATCCCTAAAACACGGCTCTTATGCTTTTATCCTCACTAAAAAACCTTACAACTATGCACACGTTTCTGAACAGCAATATCTGTTGATTCATCAATGAGTAAAACAAACTTTTTGTCTTTAATTGCTTCTTTTAAATCATCTTTCAGTACATTTCCAACCACATTCTTTATTAATTGAGTACATTTAGTACGATGCCAGGAAAATCAGGATATGGGGTATCTATAGACCACCTGAAGGATATTCAGTTGGAGGAATCCCCAAAAGTAAAGAAAATAAGTACAGTAGCACCTCACAATAACGGCGGGTTAGGGACCGGACCCCCGCCATTAAGCAAATTATGGCCTTTTTTCCTCGTGAATGCATATAGCGACAAAGTGACATGTTACTACTATTATATATTAAGTGCGCAATAGCACTAGACCTATAAAACAATGATACGAAGGCAAAATAAATACATTGCTTACCTTAAAATATATATTTCTTTACTTATAGTGACAGACAAATATAAATTTAAAAATAAATATATTTATTGCATGGATGATAAAGGAGATGGCACATTTTCATCATCTGACTCTTCAATGAATCTTATTCGTTTTGGAGGTGGTGACTTTGATGAAGGAGGTGTTTCAATTGAAGTTGATGGCAGGCTTTCTGTTTCTGTGGAAGGTTGCGACGGTACTTTCTTGAAGTACGATAGCAAAGAACTCTCTCATTGAGTGCCATCTCTTCTCTCTTAAAATTTCTTTATAACAAGCAATACCGTTTGCAAGGATAGCATTAACTTTAGACAATCTTTCAAAATTAGGGTCTATTCTTTCAAAGGCTGCAATCCCATTTTCAATAGACTTAATGGCATCTTCCAATTCCGCAATCATCATATCTCTTGGAATAGCTGGACTGCCATCAGGATGGCACTCCTCTTCACGTTGCAATCTTTTCTGCTCTTCAATCAGAAGAAGATCCTCATCTGTTAGGGGCTTGTCATGTGACTGAAGCAATTCTATGACATTGTCAGGCTCAACTTCCAATCCCAATTCCCTAGCCATCTGAACAACACTTGCAGTCACTTCCTCCACTGGATCGTCAAAGCCTTCGAAGTCATCCATAAGTGAAGGAATGAGCTTCCTCCAAACACCTCGCAGTGTTTTTTCTTTAACTTCAGCCCATGCATCTCGAATGATTTTGATGCCATCTAGGATCGTAAAGCCTTTCCAAAATGTTGTTAATTTATTTTGTTTTGTTCTTTCAGGCGCCGTGTCACTGTCCAAATATTTGATGGCCATTTCAAAAGTTCTCCTTGTGTAATAGGTTTTAAAAGTACAAATTAAAGCTTGGTCCATTGGCTGCAGCAATGAAGTCGTATTTGGAGGTAGGAAACATACATTTATTTCTTTGTACATCCCAACTAGAGTGTTAGGATGGCCAGGGGCATTATCTAAAAGCAGCAAAATTTTAAAAGGGAGTTTATTTTCCTTGCAATAATTCTGAACTGTCAGCTTAAAATATTCTGTAAACCAGGTTGAAAAGTTCACCAGTCATCCAAGCTTTTGAATTTAATTTATAATACACAGGGAGGCTAGCCTTTGCGTACTTCTTCAGGGCCCTAGGATTCTCAGCATTATAAATCAGCAGGCTTTAGCTTCAGATCACCTGCTGCATTAGCCCCTAACAAGAGAGTTAGCCTGTCCTTTGCAGCTTTAAAGCCAGGCATTGCCTTCTTCTGTTTAGCTATGTAGGTCCTAGATGGCATCTTTTTCCAATATAGAGCCGTTTCATCAACGTTAAAAATTTGCTGCTTAGTGTACCCACCTTCTTCGATGATGTTGGCCAACAACAGTGGAAAACTTTCTGCAGCTTCCTTGTCAGCACTAGCAGCTTCACCCTGGACTCTGATGTTATGAAGATTGCTTCATTCTTTAAATCTAAAGAACCAGCCTTGACTAGCTTTGAAATTCTCCTCAGCAGCTTCCTCCTCTCTATCAGTTTTCATGGAGTTAAACAAACTTAGGGTCTTGCTCTGGATGATGACTTGTCTTAAGGAACATTATGGCTGGTTTGATCTTCAATCCAGACCACTAAAAGTTTTTCCATTTCCGCAATAAGGCTATCACGCTTCCTAATCGTTTTAGTGTTCACAGGTGTAGCACTTTTAATTTCTTTTAGAAATTTCTCTTTATCGTTCACAATGGTACTAACTGTTTGGCGAGCCAACCCTAGCTTATGGCCTATCTCAGTCATAGACATGCCTTGCTCACTTAGTTTAATCATTTCTAAAGTAAGACATTTACGACTTTTCTTCTTATCACAAGCACTAGACGTAGATGCCATTGTGGTTAACACAAAAATATTATGTATACAGTACACAATACGTAATAACTTTATAAAGTTTGGAAAATTGCCAGAGAGATGCTAAACCAGTGATGCACAAACCCTGGCCTGCGGGCCAAATGTGGCCCCCACGGGTCTTTTCAGTGGCCCCATGTGTCTTTTCAATTCAATGAAAAAGTTAGCTACGGTACCCAAAGAAAAATCTGAAATATTACCCCTGGTTATTATAAAAAATAGAATACCTATCTATATATCTGGCCCCTACATATAAAACAGATGGTTGGTTTGGCCCTCACATCAAAAAAGTTTGTGCACCACTGTGCTAAACGCATGAATGCTGTAAACAGACTGACGCTCCAAAAAGAAAATGGTGCTTGGCATACTTCTCGGACTCAGCTGTTGAGCGCGTGTTGCTGAAAACCCGCCAAAACAGCGAGTGCACATATGGAACATGAATATTATAGCGAAACGCTGTTAAGCGAGGCGCCATTATTGTGAGGTGCTACTGTATGTAGAAAACAAACTTATTGATGAAATAAATAAAGCAATGACAAGCAATATTATTATTGTTGGAGATTTCAATTATAAGGCATATAGACTGGGAAATATTACAAACACCAGAAAGTAATGAGAGATTCTTAGACTGTATAACTGAGAATGGTTTAACCCAGTTAGTAAAGGAGCCAACCAGGGCCAATGTCATTCTAGATTTAATCCTAACAAATAATCTGGATACCTTCCAGGATATCTCAGTTTCAGAAACACTAGGTTCAGGTGATCATTGTATCCTTTGGTTTAATATTGTTTGTAATTCAAGACCTAGTGAAAATAAAGTAAAAACCCAGATTTTAAAAGAGGAAATATAAATAGACTAGTAAATGATCTGTGTCTAATAAATTGGACAGATATTCTACAGCCTGAACACACAGTAACTAGTATGTGGGAAAAATTTAAAAGTATAATAATGAACATACATACAAAGGAAGCATATCCCACAGTGTAAAATCAGAACTGGAAAAAATAAAAAAATAACCTTGGATAAACTGCAATGTAAAAAGAGCAATCAGAGAAAAAACAAAAGCATTTCATATATTCAAAAGAACTAAAAATGGCACAGACTCCGAAATATATAAAAGTAAAAGAAGCATTTGCAAGAAAGCAATCAGAGATAGCAAATGAGACCTGGAAAAAAGCCTAGCCAAGAATTCAAAAACAATCCTAAGAAGTTTTTCAATCACTTCAATTTGAAAAGTAGAGTGAAAAAGAAAATTGGCCCCCTCCATATAGATGATAAAACTATAGATGATGATCTTGAAATAACTGAAGAACTAAACAAATACTTCTCATCAGTATTCACAAATGAAAATTTAAATAATATTCCTGATCTTATACTACCAGGACAAGATAGAGAAATAAATGAATTAAGGGTAACAAAACTAAATATCCTAAAAGCAATAGATAAATTAAAAATGGAAAAATCTCCAGGGCCAGATGAAATGCATCCAATAGTCATAAAAGCTGCCAAAAAGAATACAGCACAGGCACTAGAAATAATTATTTTTAATAAATTATTGATATGTACTGAAATTCCAGGAGGATTGGAAGAAAGCAAATGTGGCTCCAATCTTTAAAAAAGGAAATAGAAATGTGGCAAAAAACTACAGACCCATCAGCCTCACCTCCATTATTTGCAAATTACTCGAAAGTATCATTAGAGGTAAAGTTGCTGAGTTCTTTGAAAGGTGCAACTTTATAAATGATAGCCAGCATGGCTTTCAAAATGGAAGGTCCTGTCTAACCAACTTGATTGAATTTTATGATGGAGTCCTAGTGCATTTGGACAATAAAGAGCCAGTAGATATAGTACCTATACTTAGATTTTGCAAAGGCATTTGATACTGTTCCTCATGCAAGATTGTTGGTAAAAGTTAGAGCCCATGGTATAAGAGGTCATATAGCTGACTGGATAGATGAATGGCTGAGAAACAGAAAACAGAGTTCATCTAAATGGAAATAAGTCTACTTGGAGACCCATATTGAGTGGAGTCCCACAGGGGTCTGTGCTGGGACCTCTGCTTTTTATTGTCTATATAAATGATCTAGAGAAGGGCCTATCATGTAAAACCTCAAAATTTGCTGATGATACAAAATTAGGCCATAATGTTAAGTCAGTAGCAATACAAAAAGACTTAGACAGAGTAACAGCCTGGGCAGATAAATGGGAGATGAGATTTAATGTTGATAAGTGCAAGGTTATGCATATTGGGCCAAAAAATCCAGAATTTGAATACAATATGAATGGAATTTGGATTAAAAATGATGATAAAGAGAAAGACTTGGGTGTCACTGTGACTAATAAACTTAAACCCTCAAATCACTATGGAAATCAGAAATAAAGCAAATGCTAGACTCAATCTCATGCAGACACACATTGAATACAAATCACCTATTATTATAAAGCAACTATACATTTCATATGTGAGACCCCTCCTTGAATACCGTATTCAATTTAATAGTCCCTATTTGATACAAGATATTGAAAAACTGGAAAAAGTACAGAAATGAGCAACAAGAATGATCCCATCTCTAAGACAATTGACATAAAAGGAAAGACTGGCGTATCTAAACATGTTCTCATTAAAAAGGTGGTGGTTAAGGGGTGATATGATAGAGGTGTATAAAATGATAAAAGGGTTGGATAAGATAGATTTTGATTCTCTTTTCATTAAAGATCACAATAACCAGACTAGAGGTCATAGTATGAAATTATTTAAGCCAAGATGTAGAACAAATTTAAGAAAACATAGTTTTACAAATAGAGTAATTAAGTTTTGGAACAGTCTGACAGAAGAAGTGGTGACTTCAGATACACTTGATTCTTTCAAAAGAAGGTTGGATAGTTTGATGTCTGCAAGGGACATCTGGTGATAGTGTTTAAGCCCATTTTTATTGCCTGAATGGTACTAGTTTATTTCATATATATATTCTGTGTATTTAGGTGATAAATCCCACAGCTCAACACAAGTGTTGTGGGATATAGGGAGGCAGCATCTTGGGTTAGGGGATACTCTCTGTCCTTACACACCCCATTTAAAGAGATTCCTCTGCTGAGCAGTGCCCCCCATAGTACTGTGAGGTATTGAAAAACTCATGATCTTCACTTGCCCCACAAACACCTTTAAATGGGAGACCCAAAATGGGTGCACACACATTTCTACATTACTGTACACAGTCTTTACAGCCACACCTACATTTTTCCTCCTAAGTATATATATTGTAATGTATATGGTTGTAAATTGTGACTTGGTCCGCAATTGATATGGACTGTGACTTATTTTTGGTTGGCAAGGTACTGGTATTGATGGGTACCATAATGAAATTCACTGGATTCTTTAGATCTGATATATTTGCATGTCAGTTATAAATAGATATAGTGTGTAATAAATTTGTGGATAGTAGTCTATTATGACTTTGATCCTCTGGATCCAGAGATTCTATCTCTAGTTTTAAATTTATAATTAATTAGTTTTAAATTGATAATTAATTAGTTTTGTAAAAATTGGTTGTTGCCAATGTACAGGCAGTTTTTACATAGTGGAGCCACCTCAATGGGCCAAAGTGGACCCTAGTGTGCCCACAATAAAAATTTCGGTTAATATTTGGCTGGACACAGGGGCTAACAAGAAATGAGAGGTTGTGTTTCAGTAGCACTATTTTTCATGCTCTTTACGATGGTACTAATCATTTTTTGTGCGGTAATTATTCATTTTTATACCCAATCTGTTTTTATGATGAGAACAAACTTTTCTGGTCAATTTTGAGGTGTTTTGCACGAATCTGCCATCCATTTCCTGTGCAAATGCGTAGTTTTCGAGATATCATCATCTCGAAAACTACGCATTTGCACAGGAAATGGATGGCAGTTTCGTACAAAACACCTCAAAATTAACCATAAAAGTTTGCTCTCATCATTTTCATTTAAACTAACGGATAATCTTTAGGAGCACTCCATTTTTCAATATTAAACATACACTCATAAAACATAGATATACTATTTGAAAGCTCATATTTTTCCGAGTCTAAAAATGTAGTAATCCAAAAGTATCAATAGCAAATGCAAAAACTTCACTTTTTTTTCTACTTGAGGGTCAAAATATGAAAATAAAAACCCACTCAATAGAAATATTGAAGCCTGTATTAAAGAACACAAATATGCCTTCAGAAGTTGTAATACTAATAATGCCATTTTTTATCATGCCAGCCAAAATAATCATGCTACAGATTGGGAATCAAGTAAGGTACTTTATAAATATAATAATTATGTCAAAAGAAAAATAATAGAATCTGTATGTATAGAAAAAGTAGATAATTTTAATTTGTGCGAAGGTACTCATAAGTTAGACCCTTTAATGAGATGCTTAGTCAAAAAACCCCTTACAGAGTCAGGGGAACGTGTTCTAACCTAAGTGTGAATTTCTTAAAGGTCTCTGGATTGTTTCCTTACTCGCTTTTAGTTCATTCAATTTTTTTTTTGTAAAATGTAAACGGAATAATAAACATAAATGTAAATGTAATAATGGAAGTAATAAATGTGGAAATAAATATAAATGCAACAGATTTAATAATAAAGGTAATATTATAAATTTAATAATTAGGGTAAAGGTAATAATAATAGTTAAAAAAAATGTAAATGCAATAATAAATGCAGTAATTACATCAAAATATTAGAATCTGTATGTATAGAACAAGTACGGGGCTCCAATAAACCTTAGCTCCCCCTGTCCATGGCCTAAACCATTAGAGGTACAGTAAAACTAAACATACCTTACAAAAGAGAATTTAATCCTGCATTTAATGAGAAACAATTAAAACTTGGTGTTCCCGCCATTGACTTCCAAGACAGCCTGAATTCACTTTGGGTAGCTTGCCAAAAGTGACGTGAATAATAAACCTTATCGTTACGCAAATTTGCTAAAACAGTTTCAATGTGTTGTGTCATTGTATCCTTCGAAAATCGATTTGCTGCAGGTTCTTCAAACAAGAGACATTCAACCTTGTCCTTTATAACTGATCCTATGCATTCACAGACATTCAGGTCAGGAGAATTTCCTGGCCATTCTTCATTTCCAAAGAAATCGATCTCATGGTTCTGCAACAACTGTTGAGTGGCTAATGCCTTAAAGCAGGGGGCCTTATCGTGCAGAAGTGTGACCTGATTGACATCCATAACATTGTTTGGGTTTCTTAGAAGAGAAATGACATGCTGGGATAGAATAATATCACAAAAATACTGTCCATCCCAACTCTGACCATTTGGCTTCAGCACCCACATGAGCTTCTTTGCGGTGAACAAAACAAACACACCAACACAGTCCAGACTTTTTAATAATTTGCGATAATGTTTATTGTCATCGATTTCATCTGGTTTTGTGGCCCACTCGATCATTTTGGTAGTTAGGCTGACGTGTTCCGTAAACAAAAAATTCATCGGAGACAGCTAAATGCATGAAATCATCCACATCCCAATCTTCAAGATAATGGGCAAACCACATTCTGTCATCGATGTTAAGTTGAGTTTTTCTTGGCTTTGGAAGTTCATGCCAAGGCTTTAAACCTTGCCTATGATGGTACAGTCGAATGATCTCACCACTAACGATCTTTCCTCTCAACACTTTGATTAGAAAGTTTAGCACAGCTGTTTTTCCGCTTACGCGTACCACTTTCAATGATGTTCTTTGTTTCCTGAGAGAGTGGCAAATTTGGGTGCCCAGATTTGGTTGTATCCATTTCACATTCATCCAAAGTTTTATTCCAATTTCTTTTGACGAAGTCCTCACTTCTTCGCAACTTTTTGGCAACCCATGAACGTGTTATAAAGGTGGCTCCAGCATCACGAGCTTCCCAAAATGTTATTGCTCGTATGCGATCTATCACACATTGCCTCTCCGAATCACCAATTAATTGAGAAACCATTATATTATCACTTTATCAGCTACAGTAATTTTAATACCTGCAATAAATAAAGAATTTTATATATTTTTATAATCACTAAAAACTATTTCGATATAAGTAAACATGTAAGCTGAAAATGGGGGGCTGAGGTTTTTTGGAACCCCTTAGTTTTAATTTGTGTGAATGTACTTATAAGCGGGACCCTGTAATAAAATGCCCTTCCTGTGTCAGGAGAACGGTATCTAACCTAGGTGCGAATTTCTCAATGGTCTCTGGATTGCTTCCTTCTCCCCTTTTTCATTCATTTTTTGGTTTATAAGTTCTGTATAATAAACAACAATGTAATAACCAATGTAGTAATAAATTTATAATTTCTGTAATAAATAATAATGCAATATTAAATGTAATAATTATGTAAAAAAATAAGAGAATCTGTATGTTTAGAACCGGAAGATAGTTTTAAATTTGAGTGAATGTACTTATAAGTGGGTCCCTTTAATGAAAATGCCCTTCCAGTGTTGGGAGAATGGGATCTAACCTAGGTGCAAATTTCTTAACGGTCAGTCCCTGGACTGTTTTTCCCTCTTGTTTTGGTTCATTTGTTTTTCTGTATCCACCCAAGGAGGATGCCAGTGGGCATCGAAACTGTTGTGGAAATAAACTCTGTCTATTAGAGAGGGTTTTTATTTTCGTATCAATAGCAAATAAAAAGTAATGATTTAATTAATTGTTTGACGTGTGACATCATTAACTACATTATAAAGGTTGGCTAAGTTATAAATCTTCAGTCTGTGTTGTAAGATGGTATTTTTGGTAATTGTTACACTAACCTAACCTAACATGAATATGTTATTACATCATCATTTGTATAATTTAGGTCTCGGGGGTACAGGGGCAGAGCCCCCATAAAGATCATGCATCACAAATTGATCAGTATAGGGTTTTATTTTTATGCCTAGTTACTTTTTATTTGCTATTGATACTTTTGGATTACTACATTTTTACATTTTTAGACTCAGAAAAATGTGAGCTTTCAAATGGTATATATTTTGAGTGTATGTTTAATATTGAAAAATGGAGCACTCCTAGAGATTTACCAAACTAACCAGTCATCAAGGGTATACAGTTGACCTAACTGGGCATTCAATTAACCTAACAGGTTAATATTGGTTATTTCACCTCAATAGCTTCTGATCTTTTTGTGTTAGGCACTCACTGTCACATTTTGGGCAAGTTAAGGATGAGAGAATAACGCCATAATTGATAAAAACATCCAATCCTTTGTCTTCATCCAGGGCACATGATGAATCAAGTTCTCAAAGTCAAAATCACACGAATGGCATGTCATAATTCTATCACAAACACCACTAAACTGAATCCAATTAGAAAAAAAAAAATAGCCAGAACAAAACCCAACCAGCTAATTAAGTTGCAGAGTAGCAAAAAAATAGCCCAATCAGGAAAAATATTTTATAAAAAAATGGACATTATAGCCAAAACAGGAAATACATTTTATTAAAAAAAAGTACATTTGAACAAATTTGCACAACATAAGATATATATTTTCTTAGTCAGTTTTGAATGGCAATTCAATCTATTATACTGTTTTAACTGCATGTGAGCGGGTTAAAAGATGAATATTAACCTTTTGTGCTAGTGCGCAGTTATAAAATTCATTTAATATATAATTTTTACGTGGAGACTCTGTGTGTGTGTGTGTGTGTGTGTGTGTGTGTGTGTGTGTGTGTGTGTGTGTGTGTGTGTGTGTGTGTGTCCATTTCATGGACATATCACTTGTTTTCAGATTGTCACATGGCTGGATTGGGCCAGACACTTTTTGCGATGTGCACCATAGGAATTTCCTTTGCTTCACGCAGTTTGAGGACAATGGCTGAAGCTAGTGAAGGTTTTGAATGTGACGGTTGCAAGATTGAGTATTACCGTGCCATTTCTAAATATTTTGAAAATAACGAAGCAGCAGTGGATTGTTTTAAACACCACAGAGTTCTGCCCGCTTGTGTGCAATGCCCAAAATGTAACAATTCCTGTTCTTATCACGCGGACCAACGGTGAAACCCATTCCAGGGTTAGGTTAGGTTAGGTTAGGTTAGGTTAGTTTAGTTAGGTTAGCTAGTTTTTTATCAGAATTACATTTTCCTGGTGTAGTTTTCTCTGCTTTGTTGGAATTTGACACACATTTCTTGTGCAAATGAGTAGAAACACTCCATATTTTGGAATGGAAAAAAAATAGTTTCTATTCATTTGCACAAGAAATAGGTATCAGATTTGAACAAAGCAGAGAAAACTACACTAGAAAAATATAATTTTGATAAAAAATGTAGCCTCTGTGTCCAGCCAAATATTTACCAAAATTTCTTATGTTCTTATGTAATTTTATACTTCCAAGTGTGTTCCCCTCCCCATGTTTTTTCACAAGTTCACTCAAGTGGTCTTGAAACTGTTTCTTTAATATTTATTTCCATACAAATTTACTAATTTTGGATCAGTTTTGGGTACAGTAGTCTGGAAATGAACATAAAAAAGGCCAAAAATTGGCCAAAAATTTGTGATCAGCCAAATACGTTTTTCATGGCCAAACATCTTCAGAAATGGCCAAAATGGCAACCCTGCTCTAAAATTTCTTTGAATCGCGACCACATCTCAATAGCATTTTCATTGGCAAATTCATTATCTCACTTTACTGAGCCTAACTCCCTAAATTTACTATAATCAGCCTTTGAGAAGCAAGGTACTAGATAGTCATTGTTGACTAGAGCCCAATTTAATTCTGATTGATTAATTGAAGTTTTATATGGAGGAGCTCAGCCAATAAGGCTATTAAATTACATCCTCCAAGACCAAAACCCCTTGTTCCACGGGAGAACTTCCGCTGTTCCTACATCAAGTGCTGGGTCTATTATTATTGGGATGAGACAGAAATAGAGAAAGTACACCATTACCCTCTTCAGTTCTGGGGCCAATTCCAGAACACTCAGAAAGGGATGAACATGAGGCCTGTTAGTTCTACGAAACATGAACTGAAAAATGGAACCAAGTACTAAGTCAACAGTAACAAAAGCCAGATGGAGTAACTTGGAGGTAATCGATTAATAAACCTGTGGGAATGAAAATCAGTATACAATGCAAGATTTAAAACTCTTTCAACTGCCCAGATGCCACTACAAACTTGAATACTTGGTCCATAGTGAAGTTTATCAATGGGGGAGAAAAACTATCCCCACCTAATAGGACTAATAAAGTAAAGTCCCTGACACCATATTGCAAAAGAGAGAATCTTACTTTTTTTCCTTTGCCTAGTATAACATGGACAAAAAAGAAAGAAATGGGACAGTGTCTCTGGTAAATTACAACTAACACATAATGGGGAGAAGGCTAGTCCAATCCGGTGTAAGTAAGCCTGAAGGCCTACATGGCCAGAACGGAATCTAAATATTATAGAAGCTTTATAGTGGGAAGATGGTACAGGCCAATTTCTTGTGCCCCAAGAAGGCTTAAACATTCTAGAGAGAGTTGAGTGCCGTAATCTCTCCCATTGGGTTTTGTAATCATTTTGCACTGCCACTTTAGCTACTGCAAAACCCTTGCCTGGGTGGAAATATAGTGAAGTTATAGCAGGGAGAGAATGAGCAGCCCTGGCCAGTGTATCAACCATCTCATTACCTGTAATTGGGTAATTCTATGAGAAATAGACAAATGAAGTACACAGTCACCTCTTCAAAATTCATGAAACTTGGTGTGAGGGTTGGTTTAGGTCCAAATTATAAATTTCTGAATTTTTTTGAAAATTGGTCAAGTTGGTCAAATTTTAATTTTATGGCTTGATCAAATTTTGGTCAAATGAAAAAACCAATAATTTTCAAAGGTAAATATCTCAGCTCCTAATTGTGGTAGTGTAGTAAGTCTTAAACGATAAAATATGTAAAATTAACTGTAGTTTCTAAATATGTATCATTTTATTAGGGCAACAAAAATAAAATTGATTTTTTGGAAAAAATGTCTTTTTTTTTTTTTTTTTTTTGCGATTTGGCAGCGAAGATATCATTTTTCGAAAAAAAGATCAGGAATAAAAAATGTTTATTTGATGTATGTACACCATAATAAGTAATAAAAAGTCAGCTTATCGATGATTATTATGAAAAAAAAATGACAAAAAAAAATCCTCCAAATTTTAATAATTTTTTGCTTTCTTTCCAGATTTTCAGTATATACCTAATTTTCTAGTATATGTAAATTTACCTAACCCCTAAAATGCCTCAAAACATAAAATTTTGTTGCGATCCTATGAAAAAACACTCAAGAAGAATTTTCTGTAACATCAAAAAAGTAAACTCTGCCATGGCAGCTGCAAGCTATGGAATTTTGGAAGAAAATCAATTACTATGCAGCAATTGCTATGTCACAATTAAAAAAAAGCCAATTGTATTAGAACATATTCAATGTTCATCCAGAGAGCCGGAACCTGCGCCAATACCTGAGCCAGACATACTTAACGAATCTATGGAGCAAAGCAGTAGTGATTCCACGAATCCACCACCATTGGAAGAATTTGTCGTTCAAGACAGGCAATTCAATAAAGATTTGCTCAGCGACAATATTTTACCTTTATTTGATGAAAGCCCTATTAAAACAGGTAATAAAACAATAGAGACTCCGTTCAAGACATTTGTTTCTTAATGCCAAATTCGTAGTTTTCTGTTTTTAAATATTAGCATCAGCACTTGAATACATATATACAAAATATTTGATATTTGATTATTTCACGCAACCTAAATTTATGAATTTGTTTTATAGCTGGATTGAAACCGGGACAAAAACAGATAAAGGCTTCTACAAAATTGTAGATGTAGAGCTTTCTTTGCAAAAACATCTGAGTGAACCTATTACTTCTATCAAAGGTACTCAACAATTACATCGCTTCATCCCAATTTCCAAGAATTCATTGAAGGTTTATCCACTCTCTCAGAGTGCACAGTCAGTCGAAATAAGAGAGCTCATTAGAGTTTCTGCTTCGGTTCAAGAACATAATACTGTCTCTCAACGCGAAATTGAAACAGGCTCTTTTGTGGGTTGTATGTATGAAAATAAACTATGGCTCGGATTAGTCCAGTCCTTTGACTGTGAATATGATGATTTTCTGATAAAATTTCTCCATCCTTCGGGCATATGTCCCTCATACGTTTTTCCTGCACAAGATGATGTTTGTCACGTTCCAACAGAAAATATATTTGGGAGTATTGAAGCAAGTTTACGAGGAGGAACAAGAATACAATACATTTTTCCGCTTCAAGAATTAAATAACTTTTCAAAGATAAAATAAATTCTATCAAATGTATACTATTTAAGATTGTCTATATAATATTTCTAAAATTTTTATCTAAGATTTGTGTATCTACTTAATAGTTATAAAAATCTTTTCCAATTCTTTTTTCTTATTATTATATTATTAGTGTCTAAAATTTGGATTCACTGGATGAGAATACTCTCTCTTAATTCATTCTCAAAGACTTGTGTACATGTAGTATTAGGAAGAGTATTTTATACTCTGATAAGCGCTTTATAAATTAAACATTATTATTGTCAATATATTCTGTCCCTAAATATAAGAGAGGTTATGTATGTACCAGGGTTGTGGAGTCGGAGTTGGAGTCGGAGTCGTGGAGTCGCACGTTTCAGGGCGGAGTCGGAGTCGGAGTCGGAGTCGGTAAAAAACTTCCGACTCCGACTCCAATTTCTGTGTCCTGTGTCACCCTTAATTTCTAAATCCTAAATACTAACATTTAGGTTATTTAGTTTTTTTGGTCAATAAACCTTATTCATTGATAGCCCCTAGATTAAGTTTTTTTAATATTTTTTTTTTACATTTTCAGAATATACAATTAATATTTATTTAAATATAAAATATAAAATTTCACACTTAGTGTGGTGGTGGTGAAATGTCTTATTATTATGATAATTATAGAGTGAAACACTAGAGGAGTCGGAGTCGTATATTTAAAATGTGAGGAGTCGGAGTCGGATTTTTAGATTTTTTACAATGTGTGGAGTCGGAGTCGGAGTCGAATTTTTACAATGTGTGGAGTAGGAGTCGGAGTCGGAAAATTTTGGACCGACTCCACAACCCTGGTATGTACATTGTACATATATTTTAAAAGATTTTTTCTCCTTTGGTTTATCTACATGTATTTTTTATATGAATTGAAAATTGTCTTTTTTTGGACCAACAAGTCTGTAATAAATCTTCGTTGTCTGAAAAAAAAATTTATTACTTAATTTCAAACTCAGTTTTGAGCCTTATAATAAACTATAAGCTGACTTTTTATTACTTATTATGGTGTACATACATCAAATAAACATTTTTTATTCTTGGTCTTTTTTTCGAAAAATGATATCCTTGCTGCCAAATCGCAAAAAAAATTAATAATTGACATTTTTTCCAAAAAATCATAATTTTATTTTTGTTACCCTAAACAAATGATACATATTTAGAAACTACAATTAATTTTACATATTTTATCATTTAAGACTTATTACGCTACCACAATTAGCAGCTGAGATATTTATGTTTGAAAATTGTTGGTTTTTCATTTGGCCAAAATTTGGTAAAGCCATAAAATTTGACCAACTTGACCAATTTTCAAAAAAATTCAGATTTTTGTAATTTGGACCAAAACCAACCCTCACACCAAGTTTCATGAATTTTAGCACTTTCATTTGTCTATTTGTCCTGGAATTACCCAATTCCAACATGGCTCGGAACCCACTGGAAGGAAACCAGAATACCTGAAGCAGAGAGGGTCTTCAGTAAAGAATGGATAGAAGTTGTTAAGGCCAGATATGTAGTGAGTGTGGGTGAGTTGATCAGGTGAAGAGAGGTCTGGGAGTCTAATTATTAGGACATTACAAGCATTACTTCTGGATACCAAGAAACACAATGCCTGTTGGATGGCAAATAACTCTGCTGCCTGTATACTATGACTGGGGGATAGTTTCCAGGAAAAACACCTTTTATGATTTGAAATGAAAACAGCTGATGAACAAGATGGTTCAGGCACATCTATCTTAGATCCATCAGTATAAATATACAAATAATCTGGATACTTCTCTTCCAAGTATGCTGTGAAACACTGCACAATCACTTCTTTGGGGACAGGAGGTTCATATAAAAATAGGAGAGACAAGACAGGTTGGTACCAGATGCAATCTCCAAGATGGGAAAGAAGGGAATACTGGAACTGTAAAAAATTTAAAATGTAATTGATACTTATTAAGAAGTCCAGTAGCTCTAAAGAAGAAAGGTGGCTTATTTGCCACAGTCCAGTCCACTGCAAGGATCAAAGGATAATCCACCTCGAATGGCTGATGTTAGGGGTGGGAAAAGGGGGAAACCAGAATATTGAAGTACTTCCTCAGTGTAGAGAGATCTCTATCATACTGAAGGGCAATTATAGGAGTTGATGGGTGGGCACTCAAAATAAAGTGCATGCCAGAATTATGCAATGTTTCCAGTTTCTTCTTCAAGGTGAAAGAAGCTGAATCATAAACAACATTAGCATACTTTAGTTTTCCTAAGATAAATGATTGATAAAAAGTGAGAAGTGTAGATTGATCTGCACCCCATCGATGAGAGGCAACAGATTTTAATGAGTTTAGATGTTTTGTACAAGATGTTACCAGGTAGTTAATATGACAAGACCAAGTCAGTCTGGGGCTGTCAAGGACCACTCCCAAAAACTGGTAGGATGTGACCATAGCTACTGGGGTGTTACTAATTTGGATAATAGGATTCACTGAAACCTTTTGATGTGTAAAGAACATAATTTTAGATTTTTCTTGATTCAGGGAAAGACCCCAGGTTCTGCACCAAGATGAAAACTTATCTGTTGCTTTTTGAAACATCTGTTGGGCTTCTAAAGGGGTGTCAGCTGCCACATAGAAAGCTGTATCATCAGCAAACTCTGATGATTGAACTAGATCAATACTTGGCATATCGGAGAGATATGCTGTGAATAACAATGGACTAAGAACTGAACCCTGGGGGTACACCCTTTTTAAAGGGGAAAGGTGTTGAGTAGACATCATTAATTAGCACCTGAAATGTGCCATTAGATAAGAAGTTGTCCATCCATCTTAGTAATCTACCATGAATCCCCAAATTGCCTAACTTATAAAGTAGGCCAGTATGGGAGATGGTATCAAAAGCTCGACTGAGGTAAAAAAAATATAACAAAAACATATTTTTTCCCTCGGAGAGCTTGGTGTATGAAAGTTTCCATAGGAATCATGATTGCCTATTTCCATGATGAAGGATAGACCCCTGTGTTCAGGCTATCATTGAATGCTGATAATAGAAATGGCAAGTACTCCAATGGAAGATGACTAAGAAAATATTTATGTATATTATCCAGTCCCATTGCACCACCTCTTGTATGTTCACATTGCCTTAAGGAGAATTGTAATTCCTGCAATGTGAAATCCAGGTTATAATCTTCATTGTAATCAAGAAATAAGGAAGACTGCATGTCCCTAAAAAATTTCTCATCTTCAATAACTGGTACAGTCCCAAAAAATGAATGGAAGAAGGCCCCCAAAACTTCTGCTTTGTCACATACATCACTTAGTATGGAACCATTTACAACAATAGGGTAAGTGAAGTGTGAATCTGTCTCCTTAATGATTTTCCTAATTTGAGTCCAAACCTCAGTGGAAGGTGTTGTGAAACTGAGGTTTGAACAAAACCAACTCCATGAAATTCGCTTTGCCTGACAAATAGTGTGATGAGCTATAGCAGTTGCCTTATTTAGGAGGACCTTATTATATAGAGTTGGGTGATGAGAATAAAAATGCCGAGCCTGACGTCGGGTGGCCACTGCCACACTGCAATCCTCTGTCCACCAGCATTTGTGGTATTTAGGAACAAAATTTCCTGTTGTCTTCTTCAGTGTAGAGGTACTTGTTTCCACTAATAAGGCTGTAAAGTGTTGTATTTTCTCAGCTAAGGATCCTTCTATAGCAGGGGCATCCGGAAGTGCTCTAGACCAAATTCTCCAATCTATGTCATGTAGTCTCCAAGTTGGATGTCGTTTATGAGGAGTGGATACCGGTGAAATTTGCAGAGCAGTGAGGACAGGAAAGTGGTCACTATCCAGACTTCCACCAACAGCCACAGTACAGTTAGGAGCAAACCTACCTCTACATAACAAGAGATCCAACGTTGAATAACTTCCATTATTAATGTTAAATCTTGTTGGGAGATCTACTGGAGTCAATAACACAAAATCTGAAGAAAGAATAAAATTAAATAAATTTAAGGCAGTTGGTGTTAGAGAACCTGACATACCTGTATCCCAAGCCGTGTCTACCATTAAAATCACCATAAATAAAAGCTTGTTGACCAAGTTGACCAGCATAGTGTTCAATTTCTATAGTGGTTAATGAAAGGTGTGGATTGTAAACTGTGAGTATATCTACCATTGTTTACTTTTAAAGATAAAGCAAGGACCTCGAGAACTCCTGCTGGAAAGGGACGGAGAGGTAATGGTTGAAAGCACAAATCTGAACGAACTGAACGAATCAGAAATAGCAAACCCCCACCCCATCAGCCAACCCTATCTGCTCTGATCTGAGTATAATTGATAAAAGTAGGCTAGAGTCTAGAGGTTAACCAGGTCTCACAAACTGCCACTAAATGGGGTTTTTTGGTATAAATAAAAAGTTTAAATTCTGACAAGTTAGATTGGAGACTGCGGGCATTCCACTGAGCAAACAAGAGGTTAGAAACCTTTGGATATGAAATGTTAAGTGGGTTTGCGAATTTGGACATGATGTTTCTATTTAGGTGTAGGCTTAGGTTTCACTTTATCAAGGAATTTTGTCAGCTGGTCAGTTTTGAGGTCAGTGTGAAAAGTGTCATAAAATACAGAAACAAAATTGAATAAAGTACTCAAAGTCTTCTTGGAGAGACTACTACCACTCTGAAGGGTGAAGCTGAGGTATTATTATAGTATTACACCCGTCTAATGTCCAGCAATTATTATATGTTCATTAAGTAGATTTTTTTAATTCTAAGACACTTTCCTTCTATAGCATTTCCATCGCAAATGCTTCGTTTTCGAGATATAAACATTTTTTTTGGTGTGTATCTAGTGTATGTTTGTACGTTCGCTTGTGTGTTCGTTTGTGTGACTGTTACATGTCTGCCCAATCACTGCGCTCCATCCATTTCAAATTTGAATTACTTTGCTACCGGGTGGCTTCGTGTGACACGTGCTTGTTTGATTATTACCGCTGTATTTTCGCTTTCTACGAAAATTTAGAAAAAAGTGTTGAGTTTCTGCATGCTCACAGTGTTCTACCGACAGTAGTGAAGTGTCCACATTGTAAAATGGAGTGCACATATCGTCAAGACCAGAAACTGTGGCGTTGTAGAAAAAGTTACATTGTGCTTAAAACGAAGAAAAGACGGTACTATGATTATTCTGTCTTAGATTTTAAAGGTAATTCCTATTTTTCTTTTAGGTTAGGATAGGTTAGGTTTAGTTGTTAGGATAGGATAGGTTAGGTTAGGTCAGGTTAGGTCAGGTTGTTAGGATAGGTTAGGTTAGGTCAGGTTGTTAGGATAGGTTAGGTTTAGTTGTTAGATTAGGTTAGGTTTAGTTGTTAGATTAGGTTAGGGTTTAGTTATTAGGTCAGGATAGGTTAGGTCAGGATAGGTTAGGTCAGGATAGGTTAGGTCAGGATAGGTTAGGTCAGGATAGGTTAGGTCAGGATAGGTTAGGTCAGGATAGGTTAGGTCAATTTTGAAGGTGAAATTTGTTTTTCCTATGGTTTTTGATGTTTTGAATGAATCTGACCTTCAAAACCGTCAGAAATGACTCGTTTTCTATGATTTCCCCCACATTGCCAGCTGGGGGGGGGATCTCAAAAATGAGTCATTTCGATGGTTTTGAAGGTCAGATTCGTTCAAAACACATCAAAAACCATAGGAAAAACATAAATTTCACCTCCAAAGGGAGATGGGTGTAATACTATAAATTTACCGAAGCTGAATAAACTTAAACATAGAACTTTAACAATGTCTGATGACAGAGCAATAGGTCCAAAAGGGGTAGAGGGTTCAGGGACTGCAGCCCCACCATCCACCCTCACCCCAGGTGGCCCCTGGGACATTGCCATAGTCGAGCCAGGTCTTCCCCTCACAACCCCACTCCAAGAATTCTGAAAGGGGGAGAGGGATCCACCACATCCAAGCCTTGAGTCTCCTCTCTTGACACAATAGGTTTTGGTAGAACAGGAAAGTCATTACTTTTAAATGTTCTTTCCGAGGCTACAGTATAGTCCTGATTTCAAAGAACAGATCTAGCTTCACTATAAGAAAGATTAGATGTAAGTTTGAGCCTCTCTATTTTCTGTGCTGTTCTAAAGTAGGAGCAGCCACTGAAGCTAGCTGTATGGGGACCTGAACAATTAGCACAAATTTTAGTAGTCTTTGGACAAGAGGAGACAACATGACTTCCAGAGCAATAAACACATCTCACTGTTTTTGACCTACAGGACTTAGCCATATGACCAAATACCTGGCACTTAAAACATTGAATTGGATGTGGAATAAACTGACGAACTCTATATGGTATATAAGCTATATAAATCTTTACTGGAAGAACTTGCGCATTGAGAGAGACTTTAACCTGTTGAATTAGAACATATGTTGAACCTGTTCCTTTTGTAAGTCTACTGACATTTGCTACTGGATAATCATTATGAATTAACTCATCCTTAATAGTTAGTAGATCTTCCTCCAAATCTATAGGTCCTATAACACCATGCACAATATGAGTCATTAACTAAAGAGCAATCCACCTCCCATGGGCCCAACTTCCAGGGAGTTCCCAAAAACTGGGAGGGAAGGGCAGAGGTACAGTAGTTTTTATTTGTACCGTGCCAGAGCATTTCTGGAAGACTGGTGCCTGCATACCCAACCCATGGAAAGGCGAATCCCTTAGTGCTATGCTAAAGGCCAGTCTTGATGCAAAAGAGATATCTTGTTTCTTGGGAGTAATTCTATATAAAAAGGATGCCCTCACTGTGTCTGAGAGCTCTGAATCTATACGGGCCATAGGCCCAGTAGGAGGAGCCTGGCTAGGCCCAACATTGCCCAACCCTGGAGACCAGATTGGGTAGAAACATCTCCCCCAACCACACCAGCATCACAAGGCCCATCCACCTCTCTACTCCTAACCTTTGGTGGAGGGCGAACGTAAAGGATAAAGAGACCGAATAACCGATGGAGCAAGAGAGACATCCTCCTCTGAATCAGATTCATGCAACCTTTTACTTCGCAACCTCTCGAGATCCGAACTGGTAGCGATATCGGAACTAGGCGAATCCCCAGACTCAGCCTAGGCAAAAACCCGAGCCGAGCCGAGGATCCCTAACACAATGGACCTATCCTATTCAGAGACTAGAAGGTTACAATTATGAAGTGAATCTCAGTATATGGGCCTAGGCCTAATTGGCAAAGCCTGGCCCTTTGATGTAACACTTAGACTCTGCACTTAATGTAAGAAAAGTGGGTAATGGTTCAGAATACGGGCGCCACTTAATTAAGCAAAATTTAGAAAAATACCATAGAGACAAAGTTGTTTCTCTCATTAAAATACGTTGATTGCATGTGTCGCATAGTAAAAAAAACGAAGTTAGAAAATTACAAAAAAATATATATAGCTACTTCAGTGCTTTTTAGTGCTTTTTGGGTATGAATCTAGGAAATTTTGAGTTGGCAACCCTACTTTCGTTCATTCACTTCAGTTTGAGAATGGCTTCGGTCTGTGATGGATGTGCGTGACGCTAGTATTTTTGGTAATTGTTACGCTAACCTAACCTAACATATTCATCACAAATTGCTCGGTAGAGGGTTTTATATTTAAACCTAGTTACTTTTTATGGTAACGTTTCAGAATAAGGGCCACCTCAATTTTTGTTTTTTCCTCCAAAACCTGCTGAAACCATTGGTTTCCTGTTGTTTAGGATAAATCTGACCATCGCTATTACAGTAAATTATTGCTTGTGCTGTGTTCCCCCACCCAAAACCCCCGGTTCCCACGGTGATCCCCCCAGATTGTAGGAGGGATTGGGGGGATGAAATCACTTCAAGCAATAATTTATTGTAATGGCGATGGTCACATTCATCCTAAATAACAGGAAACCAATGGTTTTAGCATGTTTTGGTGGAAAAAAAACAAAAATTGAGGTGGCGCCCCTATTCTGAACCGTTACCGAAAAGTGGACTATTAAGTTTGGTGGTTACACAATCATGGTGTAAATTGTATAATCAAGCCTTAAACTAACTGGTTTCAGTAATCTAATTTAAACTCTTTGTTTTCAAGCAATTCTAGGTACGTCCTATAACTACAAAGGTTCATCGAAAACTGTCTTTAATTCTGTCTTAAAAGTTAAATCTACCAAATCGATTAATATGCAGCAAATAGCCCCACCTCGAGTTCATAATTTTTGATGTTAGCATTCGGTAGTATACAACAATAGAATAAATTTGTTGAAAGCCAGACCTCCCGGAATTCAAAATTAACGAAGTTATTGATTTTTTAAGTTTTAACCATTTTTTTTTGTTTCGTGACCTGCCAGCAGGCATAAGATATCTTCACCCTCAGACAATTTTCTGGAAATGTGTGGACGAACAATCACAGTGCAGAGTGCACCTTTTTAACCAATAGTAGGCTATTAATCACTCAAAAACAACCAATTACAGACACGCCTTAATGAACCAATGACAGCTAATTAGGAATTTTAAAGAACCAATCAAGTATGAAAATAAAAACCCACTCTAATAGACAGTTTATTTCCACAACAGTTTCGATGCCCACTGACATCCTCCTCGGGTGGATACAAAAAACAAATGAACCAAAACAAGAGGGAAAACAGTCCAGGGACCGTTAAGAAATTCGCACCTAGGTTAGATCCCGTTCTCCCGACACCGGAAGGACATTTTCATTAAAGGGACCCGCTTATAAGTACATTCACACAAATTTAAAACTATCTCCTTGTTCTATACATACAGATTCTATTATTTTTTTACATAATTATTACATTTATTATTAAATTTATTACATTTAATATTGCATTATTATTAATTACAGAAATTATAAATTTAGTATTACATTGGTTATTACATTGTTGTTTATTATACAGAACTTATAAACCGAAAAACGAATGAAAAAGGCGAAAAGGAAACAATCCAGAGACCATTGAGAAATTCGCACCTAGGTTAGTTCCCGTTCTCCCGACACCGGAAGGGCATTTTATTACAGGGTTCCGCTTATAAGTACATTCGCACAAATTAACACTATCTTCTTGTTCTATAAATACAGATTCTAATATTTTGACATAATTACTGCATTTATTATTGCAGTTCCATTTTTTTAACATTTATTATTATTACCTTTACACTGATTATTAAATTTATAATATTACCTTTATTATTACATCTGTTGCATTTATATTTATTTCCACATTTATTGCTTCCATTATTACGTTTACATTTACGTTTATTATTTCATTTACATTTTACCCCCCCCCCCCCCCCCCCAAATCGAATGAACTAAAAGCGAGTAAGGAAACAATCCAGAGACCTTTAAGAAATTCACACTTAGGTTAGAACACGTTCCCCCGACTCCGTAAGGGGTTTTTTGACCAAGCATCTCATTAAAGGGTCTAACTTATGAGTACCTTCGCACAAATTAAAATTATCTACTTTTTCTATACATACAGATTCTATTATTTTTCTTTTGACATAATTATTACATTTATAAAGTACCTTACTTGATTCCCAATCTGTAGCATGATTATTTTGGCTAGCATGATAAAAAATGGCATTATTAGTATTACAACTTCTGAAGGCATATTTGTGTTCTTTAATACGGGCTTCAATATTTCTTCCAGTTTCTCCCACGTATACTAAATCACAACTTTTACAGGGAATGCTGTAGACACAGGCTTGTTCCTGTTTTGCAACGTTATTCCCAACCAATTTACTTTTCACGGTAGACGAATATTTGAACGCCAAAGCAAACTTAAAATCTTTCGTCAATGGTTTTACTCTTTCTAAGCCGGCAATGTAAGACAAACTCACATATTGTTTTTGGTTAACTGATTAGCCTACTTATAATTTCTGGCGATTTATATTCTATATGTTTCTGCATTAGGTTCAATCAAGCATTGGCCTTATTTCTAATTTCAATACAATGAGTTGTAGGTTTAAGATCCTGATTCACAGTGACACCCAAATCTCTCTCCTTTTTTTCTTTATTTATCCAACTTCCCAGGGCCGTTTCCTGGCATAAGCAGACTAAGCGGCCGCTTAGAGCCCCGCTGCTACTAGGGGGTCCCTAGACAGGCTCCCAGGTCATAGCTCAGTGGGCAAGAATAGGAATATAGCTGAAGTTATTATTAATATTATTGTTATTATTATTATTATCCTTATTATTATTATTATTATTATTATTATTATTGTCGTATTAATTAAAGTTTTTGTATGAGACAAATGTGATAAAACGGAGACAAACGAAACGTTTTGGTCGTTATATGTAAATAACTATTGTGAGATCTTATTTCTATATTATTTAACTTTATTCTTACTATATGCTTATACTTTCCTAAATGCTTAATTTTTCTAGTATTATAAAACATTAGTAACGTGTCAAAATTCACGGACGATACTAAAATAGGCGGTAAGGTTGTTAACGAGGACGATAGAAATAGGATCCAAGACGATGTAAATAGGATTATGGCGTGGACAGATAAGTGGCAGATGCAATTTAACGTAGATAAATGTAAAGTTTTGCATATAGGTTCTCGCAACAATAATTACACGTACACGATGGATGATAGGGAGTTAGCGAGCGTTGACGAGGAAGTAGATTTAGGCGTACGCATATCTAAGGATTTAAAGGTTAGGAACCAGTGCCTGGAGTCTTGCGTAAAAGCTAATAGGATGTTAGGCTTCATAGCGCGTAATTTCGAATTTAAATCGAAGGATATTATATTGCCCCTTTACAAGTCCCTAGTCAGGCCTCATTTAGAATATGCCGTTCAGTTTTGGTGCCCGTACTTGCGTGAGGATATTGATAGGTTAGAAAGGGTCAGAGCTGGGCAATAAATACATTGAATGTATTTAAATACTAAATACTAAATACATGGGAGAAATGTATTTAAATACTAAATACTAAATACATTTTACGAATGTATTTAGATACTAAATACAAAATACATCAATTGTATTTAAATACATTTGTAAATACATTTTAAATTGTTATCTGCAGATATATCACTGTTTGATTCACCGGATTTGCTTGTTGAAGTCATGACATGCACACGATAAAGAAATCAACCGCTTTCGACTAAGAGTGGCACACAACTGATTGAACTGACACGTTGAAACATGAACCATGCTGTACTACACTGTTGACGCGTCGTACTGTGCTAGTACAGAACGTGTATTAAACCAGTAAAAGTATTTACATTTTTATATTTTGAGTATTTAAATACATTGTATTTAAATACTTATTAAAGTATTTAAATACTATATTTAAATACATGAAAAACAATGTATTTATAAATACAGTTCTAAATACACAAATGTATTTAAATACGTATTTAAATACAAATGTATTTAAATACTGCCCAGCTCTGGAAAGGGTTGAGCGTCGTGCCGCGAAACTTATTCCGTCATTGCGCAATAAGCCTTATGAAGATAGAATTAAAGAGTTAGACCTGTATTCACTCGAAACTAGAAGATTAAGGGGGGAGCTTATTGAAGTTTTCAAAACCGTTAATAACATCGATAACGTAAATTTTGACAAATTGTTCACTTTCGATAATAGTAATACTCGCAATAACGGATTTAAGTTGCGTGGCAGACGTTTCATTACTAATATCGCTAAAAACTTCTTTACGTTTAAAGTAATTGATAAATGGAATAATCTTCCCGCGTCAGTCGTTCATTCTACCAGCGTTAATATGTTTAAGAACCGTCTTGACAGACATTTTAAAAATATTAACGTTGTTTAAAATTAAAAAAGAAAGTTAACAACAGGAGCTCTGGTGGTGGTGCTCGAGGATGAGTCTGTTGACGATGAATGCCAGCTTGTGACATGCCAGCATGTGATGCCAGCAATAAAAAAAAGAAGAAAAAATTAGACTAACACGAACGTAGATGTAGCTCGTAGCGTAAACTAACCCACTTTTTGTTTAACTGTACCTACTTTTTTTTTTTTCTTCTTCTTACTTTGCATGTCTGTAACTCTCTTTACTTGCATGTTTGTAGTTTGCATAGTATGACAGTGAGTTAAGACTGTGTTTGCATGGTTTGTAAGCGTTCTTATTTTACTTATTTTCATCTTTCACCCCTCTCCTATTTTCTCCGACTATTTTTCTGACTTGTCGGCAGTGGCCGGCGGATGATGATGGTGAGACTTTTTTCCTCTTTTTCTGAATGAATGTTAACCCACGAGTGATAGGTGTTGCTCCTTACTTAACCCCTTGTTCTCTTCTCTTCTCTTCACCCCCTACTCTTTCCTTTCTCTCGGGCTAACCTTAGAGTGGATCTTAGGGTCTTTGTTAGCCTTAGCTTCTGTAGATCTGTAGATCATCATCATCATCATCATTATTATTATTTAGCAGATTAGTTGTGGTTAACTAGATGTAACTTCGTGCATCTTGGAAAATGAAACGACATTATTCATCAGGAGCTGAAAAACGGAAAAAGAAGAAAATAGAGGAGGAGAAGCTTTCCAGTAACACAGGTGAGATGTGCCACTTGTATATTCTTATGATTACAGTTCAGGCAACTAGTTTAGATAGACCATCAAGCTAGGCAAGTGTTAGAAAATCTAGAAGAGGAAGAACCATTGTTGTCCCAAGGCGATAGAGGACTAAGCTGATTGATGCAGCATTGCTTGTATATATTAAGTTAAGGTGTATATATATCCATCTCATAATTGTAAGGTTAGTGAAAAATTCACTTAATTTAGAGCTAGCATTTTTGGGCTCTTGTGGCATCATTATTTGGGCACTCTTGTGGCATCATTTTGGGACGCTGCGCGTCTTTTCTACTCGTTTGTGGAATGCCGTACTTACAGGGTGTGGTCTTATAGAGAGCTCTCTTGCAATTCAGTTTGGTTGTTTAGATACAAGATTGTTGCATCGTGCAATAGTGCAGGTTGTGTTGTTGTTGCAAGGTTGAGAAAGAAGACCATAAATAGTGCCCCTTTTGTTTTTATCTTAAATTCATGCAACTGAGGCCTAAGGTAGGCCCACATCGAGTCAGCAACCCTGAGGTAGGACCTAATAGGACCTCAAGTCCGTAAGTTTTTAATTTTAGCTTAACTTGGGCTGTAGGTTGAACTGGCCCTTTAGAACTTGGCCGTTCACGGCTCAGCTGGGATTTTGAACCCAACAAATAAATAAATAACAGCAAGTGCTCAGGAATCGTGTAGAGCAGTGGTCGGCGAACCTTTTTGGGTATTACCCCAAAATATATTTGTGTACAACGATATTACCCCCTAGACTTGAAATTATTTGTTCGAAAAAAATATAACTTTGATAATTAGCCTCGCTTATTAAATAATAAATTTTTGTGCAATTTTATTTATATGTTTATTGAGCCTTCATTACCCCCGAGATTTTCATTTTTACCCCATTTGGGGTAATTTACCCAGGTTCCCCGTCCCCTGGGGTAGAGTAAGCTAGTCTCTGTAATATTTATAATATTTCGAAATGTGAAATTTAATGGATCACATCACCTCAAATTCTGTTCACACAGACCAATTATCAAACAAGATAAGAAAGAGTAATTTAGCAAAATCTAACAGAATATGTAATGTTATGTTCTTCTCAAGAGCACTACTGAAATATTTGGAATGGAAAAGCCATCTTCAGCAAAGCCTGATGAGCATCATGAGCCAACAGCAGGACCATCCTCTATGCAACCTCAAACACCAGTAGAAGTAGAGCCTGATGAACCAACAAGTGGCCCATCTTCTGTTCAGCTTCAAACACTACACACAGGCATTTCTACTGAGCAACAAGAACCAAGATCTGCTCCACCGCTTGATCCGTATGACTGGCCAGTTGTTGTTAGAAAATCTAGAAGAGGAAGAGCCATTGTTGTTCCAAGGCGATATGATGACTAAGCTGATTGATGCAGCATTGCTTGTATATATTAAGTTAAGGTGTATATATAGGCTGACCATACGTACCGTTTTGTTTATATATCCTGGCCGTCCCGTCGTTTTAATAAAAATGTCAATTTTGTCCCGTTTTTAATAAAAACTATAAATATACTTTAATATTGGTCAATCATAAATTATTATTCATAACCTATAAGACTTTTGTAATATTTCTCAAGGAAATATGGTCAGCCTATACAGTATATATATCCATCTCATAAGTGTAAGGTTAGTGAAAAGTTCACTTAATTTAGAGCTAGCATTTTTGGGCTCTTGTGGCATCACTGTTTGGGCATGCTTGTGGCATAATTTTTTTGGGCGCTGCGCGTCCTTCCTACTCGTGTGTTGAATGCGGCACTAACAGGGCGTGATCTTATAGAGAGCTCTCTTGCAATTCAGTTTGGTTGTTTAGATACAAGATTGTTGCATCGTGCAACGGTGCAGGTTGTGCTGTTGTTGCAAGGTTTAGAAGGAAGACCATAAATAGTGCCCCTTTTGTTTTTTATCTTAATTTTATGCAACTGAGGCCTAAGATAGGCCCACATCGAGTCAGCAATCCTGATGTAGGACCTAATAGGACCTCCAAGTCCGTAAGTTTTTAGTCTAGCTTAACTTGGGCTGTAGGTTAAACTGGCCCTTCAGAGCTTGGCCGTTCACGGCTCAGCTGGGATTCTGAACCCAATAAAATAAAAAAAAAATAACATGGTCCTTCGAACCGGATTCTAGCCCAAGACTGAGTCAGTGACTATTTTCCGGCAAAGTTCTGATTGTGCAAATTGTAGCCCAAGTTAGGCCTGGACAGGTTGATCATAATTGAGTTAAGGTCCCAGGGTAGAAAGTTTGGTCGCCCAATTGCGAAACTTGGCCACTCGTCTGTCGTTGTTTTGGACCTACATTTTTGCCGGTTTGGTTAATTTTGGTTTATTATCGAGTTAAGGTCCCAGGGTAGAAAGTTTGGTCGCCCAATTGCGAAACTTGGCTACTAGTCTGTCGTTGTTTTGGGCCTACATTTTTACCGGTTTGGTTAATTTTGGTTTATTATTCGTAGGCGAAGGTTGCAGACTTCAGTGAGCCAGTTGCTTGGGTGGAAAATTTGATATTCTATACTGGTGGTTGGTCAGTACCCCAACCAAGCAATTCAGTTTATTTGAAAAAAGCAAAATTTGAGTTTGATCAGTTTGGTTAAGTATTTTTGCCAATTCAGCTTATTTGGCATTGAGCCCAATTGTTGTTTGCATTGAAGATGAGTGCAGCTGAATTGAACAAGTTTAAAAAGGGGAGAAGCGCATACAAAGGTCTAATTACAAAGGTCATTGCCACTATAGATTCTGCCATAGAGCAAGAGGATTTAAGTTTAGTGACTGCGCAGCTTTCCATATTAGAAACTAAAAAGGTTGCTCTAAGCGAAGTAAATGTTAAAATTGAGGCTCTTATAGAAGAGGATGAAATAGAAAATAACATAATTTACTTTGAAGAGATTATTGATGATACCATTAAAGTATGCCACAGAGCAAAAGAGTACAGATCTGCAGTTCAATTACCGAGGCTTGTACTCAAAACATTTTCTGAGAGTATTCAGGAATGGCAAGCAGTGGCGGTTCCTCATATGGGCAATATGGGCAGCCGCACAGGGCGGCATTTGTGGAGGGGCGGCATGAGCGCCTGCAAAAAAAATAAAAATAAAAATAAGAATAAATAAATAAAGAAATAAATAAAAATAAAAAATAAAATAAAATAAATAATAAAAGATCAATGACTTTGCATCAAGGAAGGTAAGAAGAGTCAGGCTTTAGATGGCAGTTGTGCTGTGGTGCAATTTATTTTGTTTCTTGTTCAAAGTGTAGCATAATAATTACCCTCTCTTAAGTGTCTTATTCTATTTATGTGATAGAGCATTTGTACAATTTAGAAATTTGATTCTCTAGTTTATTTATGGCAGTTGTGCAATTTAATTTGTATTTTTCTTGTTCATAGTATCATAATTACATTCTCTTAAGTGAGTTATTCTATTTACGTGATGAAGGATTTGTAAAATTCAGAAATTTGAGTCTTTGTTTTGGTTCTGAAGTTCCAACAATTAGTCCAATAAAAAGTTATTTTGTGAAAGAGTTATGTCTGTCCTTTATTTTGGGGGGATTCGAATGTGTGTGTGTTGGCGAACAGGGGGGGGGGGCGCTGAAGGTGAGGTTCGCCCAGGGCGTCATGTAAGCTAGGACCGCCACTGATGGCAAGGATGGGCAGAAGTTCATTCTAGTCAAGTGTTAAGCGCGGTGGAGAAGTTTAATTATTTGCAGTCCCTCTTGGAAGGGGAGGCAGCAAAGACAATAACAGGATTAGCATTAACAGAGGCTAATTATAATGTGGCTTGGGATATATTAAAGAAACGGTTTGGTAAGCCAGAGATCTTAGTTAAAAGCCACCTCCGCGAACTTTTAACTATACCTCCTGTTAATAATCCCAATAGTGTCAAGGAGTTACGGCAGTTATATGTTGAATTTGAAGTTAGAACTAGGTCCCTGGACAACTTGGGTGTAGGAATGGAAAGGTATGGTATAATGTTGGTCACTGTACTGGAGTCTAAATTGCCTAGCTCAATTTTGCTTGAATTAAGTAGGAGACACTTTACAGAACATGTGTACATCCCCCTTCAGCAGATGTTAAGTCTTTTAGGCACAGAATTAGCAAGACGAGAGGGAATTGAGTTTGCACAGTGGGATGTTAAACAAGGGGACAAAGGCAGGCACAATACCAAGGTTTCTACAAAACGGAATAGCCCAGGTACAGTGTCAGCTCTACATGCATCCTCTGAGAATAAATTAAAGGGAATCAAGGAATGCATATTTTGCGAAGGCAACCACAAGTCATATAAATGTGAGGTGGCTGAGGCTTTACCTTTTGAGGAGAGAAAGGACAGGGTAACTAAGTCCACAGCATGTTTTAAATGTTTTCTGAAAAGTCACAGAGCAAGGTTTTGTAAGTTTAAAATTTTGTGCAAAAAATGCCATGGCCGGCATCAGCTATTATTGTGTGAAAACACTCCTAGTAGGCCTACCCCAGAAGTAGAGACATCAGTGGCACATACCACTGCTATGAAAGGGAGTAAAAGTAAAGGGGGATTATTGCAAACAGCTGCAGCATTATTAATTGGGAATGATGGAGAAGCTACTGTAAGAGTGTTGTTTAATAGTGGTAGCCAGTGTAGCTTTATTAAGACCAGAATTTCCAGAAAATTGGAGTTTAAAGAACTTAAGAGGGAAAATTTAAGAATTTCTGGGTTTGTGGGTTCCGTTCAAAACCGAACCAAAGTTAAGAAGGTAGAAGTTCTGGTTAAGGGGTTGTTACCACAAAGTCCCACTATCGAGGTCCAAGCTGTAGAAATTGAGGAACTTTGTGCTCCAGTCACTACTTGTTTAGATATGGCATGTATCCAAGAATTGCAAGTTGAAGGAATTAATTTGGGCAATAATAAGTTTGAAGGAACAGAAGATATTAGTCTTTTGATTGGAGCTGACTATTATTGGGACTTCATCACTGGTAATATTGTCCGCACATCTCGAGGTCCGGTAGCTATTGAAAGTAAGCTAGGCTGGATGCTGCATGAGAGCTACTGCAATGAAATGGAGGTTAAAGCTCTTTTTGTTAAGATTAAGGAGAATAGCCATGGTTTGGAAAGGCATTTGAAAGCCTTTTGGGAACTTGAATCCATTGGCATTATGGAAAACTGATGAGTGGGTAGTTGGGAGGTAATGAAAATGGTTCACTGAGTAGGTAGGTAGTTAATCTAACAATTATTAAATTCCTTTTATGTCAATAACTGGGCGGATGAAACCAATTGGTTGCTCACCAGAGTTATTTTCCACACTAGTATTTATATACTGTGTGACAAGAGCGTGCTCGGTAATAGATATATCGGGTGGCCACAAAAAAACTTTACTTAATTCAAAGTTTAATAACTGCAACAATTCAAAACATATGCGATTGAGCTTTGGCACACATTAACAGATGGTTATAATCTATAATTGCTGGAATTTTCAAATATGTAGGTTCTATAGTTTTGTTACAGTGAACAATTTAACATCATATGTCTAAAAATAGCATGCCGAAGAAAATGAATTTGAACTTAACAAAATTTACTTAAACAAATGGTCAGTGTGACCACCTCCCTGTTGGTAAACTGCCCTCAATCGCTTCTTCCACGAGGAGATGCACTTTCGAACCTCATCTAAGGTGATATCCTCCCATGCTCTACTGATTTTCTCCTTAAGTTCATCTTCGGTGAATTTGTCTTTCTGGCTGCCGTAAACCTTCACCATGAGGGAATCCCATACTGAATAGTCCATCGGATTACAGTCGGGAGACTGAGGCGGCCATTCATCCTTTTTGATGAAATTATCTCTTGCTCTAGATGATTTTGGGTCGCTCGGCTTGTATGGGCTGGTGCCCCATCTTGCTGGAAAATGTAGGCCTCATCAGGATACAGCTGACGACAATCAGGAAGTAACCCATTATCTAACAGGTTGATGTAGCGCTCAGAGTTAACTTTAGTTTCGTTTGTGGCAATAAAATGAATTCGTGTTTTCCCCTTCCATGAAATTCCCGCCGATACCATTACTTTTCTGCTGAATCGTGAGGTTTCATGATAAAGCCTGGAGGGAGGAATGTCCTTTTTCCTTGAACCATAAACCCTGTCATTTTGCCTGTTTTTGGCCACCTCCAACGTGAAATCCTTTTCGTCTGTAAACACAACTTTTTGCACGTCTTCAGCTGAGTAGCGTTCATATAGGGATTTACAGCGGGTCTTTCTACGCTGTCTTACATTCTGATCACGCCGAGAAACTCTAATTCTCTTGTAGGCCTTCAATTTCAAACGTTTTACAATCCCTTGTACAGAGGAGCGAGAAATCCCAAGGTCGTACGCAATCTGTCTCTGGGAGCGATGAGTTCCTGGTGTATTCTCCTGGGATTGAATCAGTTCCTCCACGGCAGCCTTATTTTCTTCTGTTGAAACACTTTTGGGCCTGCCGCTGCCGGGTTTTCTAGCTGTTGATCCAGTATCCTTTCTCTTTCTTATTAAGTTATAAACACTTTGACGAGTCCAGTTCTTTGCGGGGAATTCTCGGACAATCCTATTTCAATTCCAACCTTTTTCCTTGACACATGCTTCTATGATGGCTTTATCACTTTTACTTAACGTCATGTTGGCGGGGTTTTAGCGGAAAAATACAAGAAAGCAAATTCACATTAGGTTTAGCCTACGCCAGCGCGCGTGTCATACTACGCTACATTAGGTTTAGCCTACGCTAGCGCACGTACGTGTCAGATGCACACCAGGCATGCTATTTTTAGACATATGCTTTTAAATTGTTCACTGTAACAAAACTATAGAATCTACATATTTGAAAATTCCAGCAATTATAGATTATATGCATCTGTTAATGTGTGCAAAATCTCAATCGCATAAGTTTTGAATTGTTGCAGTTATTAAACTTTCAATTAAGTAAAGTTTTTTTGTGGCCACCCGATACATTACCGATCAACCAACCGAGAAAAAAAGACCAAGGAGACGCTGGTGGAAGAAGCCCCGCGAAAAGGAGAAAAAAGGAGAACAAAGGAGAACGAAAAGGAGAAACGGGGCGACAAGACGGAACGAGAGAAGGGAGAAGAACAGACACCGAAAAAAGATCCCCACCAGCAAGTACGCTCTCGACAATTATACAGGAAGGAGAAAAGAGACTCTCTAATAACTAGCAGTAAGTGACTAATTGTGTTTTAACCCAGTTAGAAGTAAACTCATTAAATTAAGCTGGGTCAGACAACTTAGGCCTACATTGTGGCCTAAGACCTAGCATCAACTCATAGCTTAACACAGGTGAAGGTAGATTGCCCTAACCTAATTTGGTGAGGAATCCTACTGTGGACCTCAATTTATCTGCCCGCTCTGGACCATTTCCGGAATCTCTAGGCTGACCCTTACAAGGCTAGACTTAATCTACTCTATAGTTAGACTGGAGATATTAGGGGTGGGTTAATTGGGGACCAATTCATACAGAGCATTTTTCACAGGCATAAAGGCCAAACAAGAGAAGCAGGCGAGTCCAGTGAACAGTGATGTTTTAGAGCAATTTGAAAAAGGGATTGGGTTTAGAGATGATTACTATGAAGTTGGCCTCCCTTGGAAGGATTCTTGCAAACCCAGTTCAAACCTTCAGCTAGCTAATAGGAGGTTGGAGACTTCATTGCACAGGCTAAGAAAAAATGAGTTGTTGTTAATTGAATACAATGAGGCCATCCTAAGCTATGTAAAGGAGGGCTATGCTGAAAGGGTGCAAGGTGAGCTGGTGAGCCAGGAGGCACATTATCTGCCACACCATGCAGTGGTACGGCGAGACAAAACTACCACCAAACTGAGGGTAGTTTTTGATGGCTCAGCCAAGGACAAAGGTGGTGTGTCCTTGAATGACTGTTTGGATGCTGGGCCAAATTTAAATGCAGATTTATTTTCCTTGTTACTGAGATTAAGGTTTGGTAGAGTAGCATTGACTGCAGATGTGAAGCTAGCCTTTTTGCGGATAAAGTTAAAACCAGAGGACAGAGATGCAGTAAGGTATCTGTGGGTGGATACGAAAGACTTGTTGGAAAATGAACCTAAGGTTCAAGCATATATTGTGGAATGAAGTCAGTGTTGTTTAGCCTCAGCTCTAGTCCATTTCTGTTGGCAGCTACTCTGCAGTACCATTTTAAGAAATATTCTGAAGTCTATCCTAATACTATTGAACACATAAGGAAAACTTTTTATGTTGATGATTTGCTGTGTTCCGTGCATAATAAAGAAATGGCTAAACAGATATTCATGGAGGCTAGGGCTATAATGAGGGAGGCTGGCATGGAGCTTAGAAAATGGCAGACCAATCATTCTCAATTACAACAGTTTATGAGTCAGTCCTGTGTAGTACATGATGCAGCAGAAAGTATTGAGGATTCTGGTATTAAGGAGTTGTGGGCAATAGACACAAAGGTGCTAGGCATTGTTTGGCAACAAGGAAAGGATTTGTTTACCTTCAATGGGAAATCTTTAGTAGAGCTGGCTAAGAATGAGACAAGGTGGACAAAACGTACAGCTCTTAGTTTGGCTTCAAAGGTTTTTGATCCTCTTGGATTCCTGGCTCCATTTGTGATAAAGTAAAAAATTTTGTTTCAGAGCCTCTGGGAAATTGGACTTGGTTGGGACCAAGAGTTATCTGATCATATGGTGGTAAGGTGGAAATATTGGTTCAAAGAATTGGCACATCTTGGAGACATTGAAATCCCAAGATGGTACTTTGGAGAGTTGAACAATAGTCGAGACAATTTGGAGCTGCACATCTTTTGTGATGCAAGTGAGGAAGCCTATGCAACTTGTATTTATATAAGAGGCACATTCAAAGAGGAAGTAAGTTGCAGGTTGGTTGCTGCAAAGAGGAGAGTAGTACCTTTGGAAAGGTTTTCTATTCCAAGGTTGGAATTGATGGGTGCCGTTATTGCTAGTCGGCTTGCAGTTACAGTGCAAAAGTCTTTGGCCCTCTATGAAATTCCAAACTATTATTGGACAGACTCCACTATAGTTTGGCACTGGTTAAGAAGCCAAGCAAGGAAATAGAAACCATTTGTTGCCAACAGGGTGGAAGAAATTCAAGCACACACAGATCCCAAGCAATGGAAGCATTGTCCAGGCACCCAAAACCCAGCTGATTTACTAGCACGAGGAATGGTGGAATGGGCCAGAGTGGCTAAAACTTGGAAGTGAAAACTGCCTTCTAATCAGCCTATTGTAGGAGAATGCCAGGCTCAAGGAGAATGGGGGAGTGAAATGAGAAACTGCACTGTGAACAGTTGTCAAGTTATGCAGCAGGACCCCATATTGAGGCTTGAGGACATTAGCAGTCTGAAAAGGTTGTTAAGAGTGACGGCATGGGTATATACTGTAGATTTACAAACAACATTAAGGGAGAAACAAGAAGGGAAGGAATTCTGAACAGTAAGGAGATTCAGCAAGCCAGGCAATACTGGGTGGTATATGTGCAGAAGGAAAAATTTGGTGAAGAGAGGGAATTGCTCACCAGCCGTCCATTACAGGTTCTACGAACACATTCTGCTCTCAAGGGTTTGGATGTGTTTTTGGATCAGGATTTGTTGAGAGTAGGAGGTAGACTACAGTTTTCTGGGCTTCCAGAGGAGAAAAGACATCCAATTTCGCTACCTTCTGGGAGACACTTTGTGGAACTTTTGATCCTGGATACTTATCATAAGTTGTTACTTGCTGGAGTTAGAGAATTGATAATAGAGATCAGACAACAGTTTTGGATTCCCAAAATTAGACAAGTAGTAAAAAAGGTCTTGCATAAATGTGTGGTTTGCAAGCGTTGGAGTGCAAAGCCTTATTATGAAAAGGTGGCTCCACTTCCAAGAGAACGGTGTGTCTATACTGCCCCATTTGATGTAGTGGGAGTAGACTTCGCAGGTCCAGTCTATGTGTATGAGCAAGGGGAGTCTAACAAAGGTTATATATGTCTTTTCACATGTGCTACCACCAGAGCAATCCATTTGGAGTTGGTAAGCAACTTAAGTAGTGATGTATTTCTTTTGTCCTTTAAAAGGTTTGTGAACAGAAGGGGTTTCCCAAATAAAATCATATTGGATAATGCTAAAACCTTCAAAAGGGTTGCAAAGGAACTCCAAGAAGTTTGGTCCTTGCTAAAAGAGAAGGGATTCCAATCCTACTTTTCACACCATGGGGGTACAGTGGGAGTTTATTGTTGAGAGAGCACCATGGTGGGGAGGATTTTGGGAAAGGCTAGTGTGAAGTGTAAAGTGTCCATTAAAGAAACTTTTAGCTAATGCTCATTTGAGCAAAGAAGAATTCTGCACTGTTTTGTGTGAAGTAGAAGCAATGGAGAACAGTAGGCCTATCACCTTTGTTTATAACAGTATGCAGGATGCAGAGCCATTGACACCAAATCTTTTTCTTTGTGGTAAACGATTAACATCAAGCCCCAGTTTGTCAGAAGACTTACAGCCTATCCAGAGCACTCAAGAAGAGTTAACCAGAAGGTTCAAGTACCTTGAAGAGCTATAAGATCAGTTATGGAATACTTGCCAGAATTCAATTATTACCCATCAGGCAATGTAAAGGGCTCCAATGAAAATTGTATCAAGGTCGGAGAAGTGGTAATGATTGGGAATGAAAGACCAAGGCAATGCCTGAAGCTTGGCATAATTGAAGAGTTGTTTGTTGGCAAAGACAATTTAGTTAGGTCTGCACTGGTAAAGACTTCAGGAGGAAAATTAAAGAGACCTATCTGAGGCTATACAAAAACTCTAAGCTTTAGAAATCAGCAAAAACACGGATAGTCAAGATGAAACATTTGAGTTACATCCTCATGGAGAAAGCTTGGCTAAATTTGCAGAAGGTAATGACAACAATGCCTCTTCGGTGGGGAGTGTTAGAAAATCTAGAAGAGGAAGAGCCATTGTTGTCCCAAGGCGATATGATGACTAAGCTGATTGATGCAGCTTTGCTTGTATATATTAAGTTAAGGTGTATATAATATCCATCTCATAATTGTAAGGTTAGTGAAAAATTCCCTTAATTTAGAGCTAGCATTTTTTAGCTCTTGTGGCATCATTGTTTGGGCACTCTTGTGGCATAATTTTTTTGGGGCGCTGCGCGTCTTTCCTACTCATTTGTTGAATGCGGCACTTACAGGGCGTGATCTTATAGAGAGCTCTCTTGCAATTCAGTTTGGTTGTTTCGATAAAAGATTGTTGCATCGTGCATTGGTGCAGGTTGTGTTGTTGTTGCAAGGTTGAGAAGGAAGACCATAAATAGTGCCCCTTTTGTTTTTTATCCTAGTTTTATGCAACTGAGGCCTAAGGTAGGCCCACATCGAGTCAGCAATCCTGAGGTAGGACCTAATAGGACCTCCAAGTCCGTAAGTTTTTAGTCTAGTTTAACTTAGGCTGTAGGTTAAACTGGCCCTTCAGAGCTTGGCCGTTCACGGCTCAGCTGGGATTCTGAACCCAATAAAAAAATAAAATAAAAATAACAGTTGTCCTGTCAGATGCCTTGAAGACATATCTGGTGTCTCGAGGACTATTTCAAATCAGTCCATTTCATCACCATTACATGTACAGAACATTAATTAATGGGAAAAAAATAAAGCGAAGCTGGCTGATGTACTCTAGAAGGAATGATGCTCTGTATTGCTTCTGCTCAGGGCCGGATTAACCATTAAGCAAAATAAGCCCGTGCTTAGGGCATCAAGGGAAGGGGGGCACCACAGAAATTTTCCATTGTCGGATTTACCATGGATTTATTATACTATTATAATCGCGGCTTATAGCCTATGAGCTGTTGAAAACTGAATTATATATATTCATATATAGTATTTATTTTTTTTCATTGTTTGAATTTGTAGTGAACAACAACCCTTTTGAGGGAATAAATATATTTCGTTGTAATCACACACTTTACGCTTTGCGTTATTATTTTGTTTATATCAAATCTTTGAGCGCCATATTAAAAATACATATAGATTAAATATTTTCGTGTGCTATAGGAAGTTATTCTGAACGTGTGATTTGTGCATATAATATTAAATATATATTTTACATAATCATTTGGTATTGTTTTACAGAAAGATTTAGGTTTATAGAATTGTAATATAAATTAATATTAAAATAAAAGAAACTATAAACTCTCTATATTGCTGTTGTATCAAGTGATGTTTATCACGGCCATTATAATAATAAGATATACTGACCTAAGTTAATTAGCGTTGAAGAAGTTTATCTGTTGCTCTCTCTTCTTCTCTAGGGTAAGTCTATGAAGTGTACTTTATTTGTATATATAACAATATTTTATCATACACGTATCTTTATTTTATAATTTATTTATCTATTGTCATAACAGTATAAAAGAATTTAGATTGTAATAACCAGAGTGAATAATTTGTAATGTATATATAACATCAAACGTAGTTAGGACAATTTAGGCCCTAAGCAAATGTTCATATTTCCTATAATTAAATATTGTGTTTTAAATAAATAAATAAATGTAAATATAAAATGTGGCTCGTTAATAGTGAAATGTTAATATTGATATTTTTATAGATTGCGTATTATTAATTCTAATGTTAAGTATTTTTATTTTATAGGTTTCGGTTCCTTCTTTCGGTTCCTTCTTTTGGTTCCTTCTTTCGATTTGATTTGTATTCAACATTTCGAGTTGATATTTCGGTTGAGTTATATTTAATTGCCACTTATATTTAAATTGCCACTTTGGTTGTGTACGGTTCCCATTTTGTCTTTCTGAGAATAAAAGAACAAAGCCAAGATTGTGATATGTGTAACTGTGTTGATTGCCACATAATATACAAATAAAATATTCTTTTTATTTCTGTATTTTACAGACCCCAAGAACCAAGATGAAACGTGTTCAGTTAAGTGGTGCACAAAAGCGAAAACTATCAAAAGAGAAACAAGAGAAGACTTTGGATTTAGAGTCCAAGACTGCAAAGCTGACTGATTTCTTCACACAAGTTCCACGACCACAACGTCAACATGATATACCGATTCTGAATCAAAACCAATCTCCGTCATCAGAAGTGGACACAAATACCACTTTGATCACTTCAAAATCAAAATATGATGACGTTGGAATCACCGAGGTGTCACAAGCAGGTTCATCTACCACATGTCTCACTACTGATCTCACTTTGCCTGTAAATTCTCTTGATACCTCTACTGCAAATGTTGATTCAAGTTGCTTTACAAGACATTCTGGGGTTGAAATAATTGCTGAAAATGAAAGTTTAGTGGACCATGGTGATGGTGGTGAAATGAATCAGTCTGCAGAAGATGAAGTAAATATAGCAAAAGATCCAGGGTTGTGGCTTGATTTCTCTGCTGATGATGTGGCTTATTGGATTGCTTGTGGACCCAGTGACTGTCAACACCACAATGGGCCATTTGACAAGTCTTACCGGCATTTCAGTAGTGGCAAACCAGCAAGATACTGTTCACAAAAACTTTTCGTTGGGACAAAAGCCAATGGTGAGAAATACAAGAGAGAGTGGTTATTGTATTCACCATCAACAGGATCAGTTTACTGTTATGTTTGTAAACTGTTTGCTCCTAAAAATGTCTCACATTTTGTTATAAGAGAAGGGTTCAGTGACTGGCGAAATACTATTGTAATTGATCATCATGAAAAAAGCACTACTCACCGAGACTCTATGCTAACATACTTAACTCGCAGACAAGGTGCGGGGTTGGGACAACAGTTGGAAAAACAAATTCAGGAAGAGTGTGATTACTGGGAACATGTCTTGAGGCGTGTCATAGCTGTTATTTGTACGTTAGCTGAACGTGGCTTGTCTTTTCGAGGAACAGAAGAAAGATTTGGATCATTGCAGAATGGGAATTTTTTAGGGCTGCTTGAGCTCATAAGCCGGTTTGATCCATTTTTAGCAGGTCACATTTTGAAATATGGAAATTCTGGCAAAGGAAATCCTTCTTACCTGTCCAAAACCACCTGTGAGGAACTCATTCAACTAATGGCTCAAAAGGTCCACGCACTCATTGTTGACGAAGTAAAATCTTCTGGTTATTTTAGTTTGTCAGTTGATTCAACACCAGATCTATCACATATCGATCAGTTAAGTGTTGTACTTAGGTACTTAAAAGATGGACAGCCTATTGAACGCTTTTTAACCTTTCTGAAAATGAAAAGCCATACTGGTGAGGAAATGGCAAATCAGGTGTTGCAGTACTTACGTGAAGTTTGTAAGCTAAACTTTTCAAAATGTAGGGGTCAATCTTACGACAACGCTGCCAACATGTCTGGGCGTTATAAGGGGATGCAGCAAAAAATTTTAGAAACAAACAAGTTTGCTATATATGTGCCCTGTGCAGCCCATTCACTAAATCTGGTAGGCCGAAGTGCTGTTGACTGCTGTCAAGAGGCGGTTAATTTCTTCTCTACAGTGCAGTTGCTCTATACCTTTTTTTTAGCCTCAACCAGCAGGTGGGAAATTCTTAAAGGTTGTATTGGAAATGAAAGTGTCTTAAAATCCCTCTCTGATACCAGATGGGAGGCACATGCTATGGCAACAGCAGCAATTTTGAAATCTTTCCTTAAAATTTTAGAAGCGTTAGAATGTATAGCTGAAGACCAGTCACAAAAGGGAGACACTAGAAGAGAAGCAAATAATATTGCAAATAAGATGCAAGAGCTAGAATTCGTTTTTATGTTGAATTTTTGGGATGAGATTTTGCAAAATTTTCATAGAGTAAGCAAAGTTCTACAGAATAAGGATGTGAACTTAAAAACATGTGCAGATCTGTATGGATCATTAGCTGACCAACTGTGCACTTCACGAGATGAATTTGAAAGATATGAAGCAGCTACAAAGGAAATGCTACCAGATGTTGATTACAAGGCAGCTCAAACTCGCAAACGTATCAGAAAGAAGGTACCCAATGACGGAGATGCACCAGAAGTATATCTGAATGCCAGAGATAAATTTCTTATCACCACCTTTTACACAATTGTTGACAAACTTGAAACTGAGATGAGAAGAAGAGGAGAGATATACAAAGAAATAGCAGAGAGATTTTCTTTTCTAAGTGATGTGCCACATAATGTCACCACTTCATCATCTACTGAAATTGAAAGGTATTCTCAGGGTTGTAAAAAGATGATTGATGCTTACCCAGAGGACTTGAACACTAATTTCTCTGCTGAGCTTCAGCAGTTTCACTCATATGTGTGCCATAAGTTCAGTGCAAAAAAAAATGTAAAAACAAGATTCAGTCATGCTGAACTTTATAAAATAATTGTAGAAGACAATATTGAGTGTGCCTTCCCAAATGTAGAAATTGCCTTTCGTATATTTTTAACATTAATGGTCACAAATTGCTCAGCTGAGCGTTCATTTTCTCAGTTGAAGTATATTAAAAATACCAACAGAACAACTATGCAACAAGGCAGGCTGGATGCCTTATCTCTACTAAGTATAGAAGCAGATGTGTTACGTAAGATTAGTTTTGAGGATCTGATCAAAGACTTTGCAATTAAAAAAAGTAGGAGAAAACTTTTCAAATATAAATGAAGTGGAAGTATACAAAAATAAACATTATTTTCCATCTTACTGTAAGTTTTGTTTCATTTCAAAAAATAAAATTTTATTTTATGGTTTATTTTTGTTTATATTTTGAATTACATATATATGGGGCACCAAAATCTTTTAAGTGCTTAGGGCCTCTAAAGGTCTTAATCCGGCCCTGCTTCTGCTGCAAGGTGTTTTCAAAGAAGTCATACAAACTAATTACGGATGGACTTTCAGACTGGATAAACGTTGGTTCGCTTCTGAAAGGCCATGAAAATAGTTCAGAACATGCAGATTACATGGCAACGTGGAAGGATCTGGAACTGCGGCTAAAAACTGGGAGGACTATTGACCAAACTGAAATGTCATTAATGGAGGTAGAGCGAAGACGCTGGCGAGATGTTCTCACACGTCTTGTAAGTATAATCCAATCACTGGCAGAGAGAAACCTTGCTTTCAGGGGGTCTTCCTCTACATTGTACAGTCGAGACAATGGCAACTTCTTGAAGGAGGTTGAGCTGCTTGCCAAATTTGATCCAGTGATGAAACAACACATCAACAGAGTCGAAAGTGGCCAATATAGTCATTCAAGTTACCTAGGAAACATCATTCAAAATGAACTTATTGGGTCCATTAGTGGGAAGATCTTGGATGCCATTGTTGCAGAAATAAAACAAACTAAATATTACTCACTCATTTTAGACTGCACTCCAGACATAAACCACCAAGAACAGATGTCGATTATTATCAGAACTGTTAAAATGGGTGAAGTACCAGAAATAAAAGAATACTTCTTGGGCTTTCTTGAGGCTTCAGAAAGTACAGGCCTAGGTTTATCAGTTCTGATTCTGAAGAGACTAGATGAACTGAATATTCACTTTGATGACTGCAGAGGACAGTCATATGACAACGGAGCGAACATGAAAGGCAAGAACAAAGGTGTTCAGGCAAGGTTATTAGAGAAGAACTGTCGTGCACTCTATGTTCCATGTGGGGCTCACACTCTGAATCTTGTAGTGGCTGATGCAGCTAAAGCTTCCACAGATGCCATCAGCTTCTTTGGCAACGTACAAAAATTGTACAACCTTTTTGCAGCAGCTACACAGAGATGGACAATCCTAAAGAAGCACGTGAACATAACACTCAAGCCTTGGAGTGAAACCAGGTAGGAGAGCCGGCTTAAGAGCATTGAGGCTGTGCGAGTGTGCGATACCAGAGCCACAACTTCAGAGAGACCATGTTGGAAGTCAGAAACAATGCCACATATGCCATAGCCAGGACTGAAGCACAAGCACTTGCAGAGGAGGTAGGGTCTTATCGCTTTCAGATTTGCACAGTAGTATGGTATGACATTCTTCATGCAGTTAACCAAGTGAGCAAACTTCTGCAGTCTCCTACAATGCAGTTTGATGTGGCAGTCAACCTCCTCACAAAAACAAAAGACTCACTCACCAGCTACAGAAACACAGGTTTTGTTGCAGCACAAGTCGTAGCTAGGGACATATGTGAGGAAATGAATGTGGAAGCTGTGCTGAAGGAGAAGAGGCTCAGATCCACAAAAAAACATTTTGCTTACGAAGCTCCTGACGAACCATTTACAGAAGCCTTAAAGAGGCTGGAAGTCAAATTTTTCAATGTGGTGGTGGATTGTGCCATCGGGTCAATAAATGAGAGATTCAAAACATTAGATGATGTGAGGGACATATTTGGGGTTCTAAACTTCACCACAATGAACAAGGAAGACTTGTCCTGCAAGTGTGAAAAGCTCTCTAAGATACTGAGCTCTGGAGCTGACTCTGACATTGATGGAGGAGAACTGGCCCTCGAAATTAAGAACTTGCCGACTTTACCTTCACACAACATGACTGCATTGGAGCTTCTCTCCTTCATTCATCAGAAGCAACTGGAGGAACTATACCCCAATCTATGGGTTGTACTAAGAATTGCCTGCACTCTACCTGTGACAGTAGCGTCAGCCGAGAGGAGCTTCTCTAAGATGAAGCTAATCAAGAACTACCTCAGATCATCAATGGGGCAGGATCGCCTCAGTGGCCTTGGCATCATAAGCATCAACCAGGACGTTGGCAGGGAGATTTCATATGATGATGTTATTGATGATTTCGCCCAGAAAATATCTAGGAGGCAAAAATTTTGAAGATACAAACTGTTCTGTATAACTGTTAGCTATTACACGATTGTATCGTAAAGTTAGTAATTGTTTAGTAGTTGATAATTGCATTATTTTTTTATACATAATTCTGTCATTTATTCTATATAATGTATAAGCTAATTTTCAGGAATTTCATGAAGAGTATTTTTTCTGTTTGTCTTCTGAAAGTATATATTTGTTGTTTTGGACATAAATGTTTCATTAAAATTGTTTCATAATTGTTTTTTATTAACACAGCCATTTTTTGTATGTGTGTGCTGAGGTGTAGTAAGGCGTGAGTTGGTGGATGGAGGAGTGGGGCCTCAAATGGGTATACTGCTTAGGGCCTCGTAATGGCTAGAAACGGCCCTGCAACTTCCATCCATGTTATACTCAAATTGTAGATTGTCATGACCAACATGCACAACTTTACACTTTTCCACATTAAATTTCGTCTCCCATCTATCTGCCCAAACAACTACTTTATCAATGTCCTTTTGCATTTTCATGGCACCTGTTAGAGATCTTACATTTTGTCCCAATTTTGTATCATCTGCAATTATTGAGGTTTTACTCTTTAGACTCCTTTCCAAGTCATTAATATAAATAATAAAAAGTAGAGGTCCAAGTACTGACCCCTGTGGGATTCCACTCAGAACATCTTTTGAAGATGTCCACCGCAACACCATTCGTGTTCCTTAGGTCTTTGGGCAACTGATTAAACAGTTTTGGTCCTCTCACAACAAAACTATTTTCTTTCAGGGTTAAGGATGTTCCCGGTCTAGTCTTTAATGTGGGAACACGACACAGTCTTCCTTTTCTACTTTCCACTGTTGTTTGGGGAGCTACAGGGTTCAAAGTAAGATTAGGGACTAGTTTCTCCATCATTTTCCAACATTTTCTATGTTAAGGGGAGTATGCAATGAAGGGGGGAGGGGGTTATGCAACAACTCAATGCTGCCAAGGAGGGAGAGGGGAGGGAGCTTCTGGGGGAGAAGGGAGGGTGACCTCCCCCCAAAGGGGTAGCCTTAACCTAAGAGAGGAAGAGAAAGGAGACGGAGGAGGTCTTTGGGGGAGCAGGTGGGATGTCTTCACCCCCCCAAAGGGAAACCTAACCTAAGTCTTAACCTTAGAAGGAAGGGGAAAGAGTTCTTTATTCCACCGGAATCGGCATCATTATTTTATTTTTTTTTTTTTTTTTCTGTTTAAGGTGCTTTCAACCCTGCTGGATTATTGACACCATTTTTTTTTTTTTTTAGTAGAGAAAGATGGTGAAAGAAAAGTAGGAGAAGTAAAAGGCATGATACTAACAATCGTAACTAGTATTGAGCGTCCTGAAGCCAAGCAGGTGTTATATAGACTGTAGAGGATCGTGAGTTGCCAGATATCACTTTTTATATATGGAGGGGGGTACCAGATAGCATTTATTTTAATTGTTCGGGTATACATTATTAGGGAGAGTTGTCAGATGCCACCATTTATTTTAATTCACACGAGTTGCCAAATAATGTTTTTATTTATTAAAAGCAAGCGGACTTTCTCCTTAAAGTGGTTCAGAAAGAGAATTAATTATTTAAACGAAACCCAATATTAACAATAAAAGAAATACACTAGACAATTGGCTTAGCAAAAGAAATCGTTCCATTAACATATTCTCTAAGAATAATATTCAATTTACCATTTGCTTTCATTTATTCTAACACCTTAGAATATATATTGTCTATTTACTTTTGACAGTCCTTTCTATACACCTTCTATATTTTTTATAAACCAAAATCAGCGAAATCAAGAAGAGGGATCCTTTATTCATTTGTTTTCAAGCTAATTTCATTCAAAAATATTAATACACACTTTTATATATATATATATATTATATATATATATATATATATATATATATATATAAGAAAAACTATAATTATTTTAACTAACCACCTAAAGGTCTATTTACTTTTGTCATTCCTCTGTATATATATATATATATATATATACATATATATATATCAACAAGATGTCTTCTCAACTTCTTACATTTTTTTCGCTCATTTTATTAATTCTATCGATTTGTGAAATTTATATACACACACATACATTTATATTAAATTTCCATATGAAAACAGGATTAATAATTTGCGAAGATGTACTGAAATGTATATTAAATTTGGTAATAAGCAATTATTCTCATACAATATCGTTTATGTTCACATTATGTTGAGACGAGAAGGAATGGAGACAGGAACGGATAAGGTTCACCCATATTTATCCCGAAGCTTTTTTGAAGGTCGCAGAGGCTGACCGCAAACTGAACACATTGGAATGTGGTGGGCAAACTTTCACTACAACACTCGCATCCGTCTCTTCTCTCTCTATGCGATCGTTTGCCTGTATATAAATCCCAGAATAGGCACCTGAAATCATTTTTAGGTGCTTAATCTGGGATTGAGGCAAAACACAGGTGCTTAATCTGGGATTGAGGAGAAAAAATATATCAGTTTTTAGAGATATAATTTCATTGTTTTTATCAATATTTGAAAAAATCAACTCTAACCTAACCTAACATATCTATACCAATTTATGTGGCAAGATAGATTTGCTTCAGATGGATTCAGAAACATTCGGGCTCATATTGCAGGAATTTATAATATCTAAAATTTTTCTTTATTCATTAAACCACTTTAAACCTTTTATAACTTTGCCTTTATTACATTTGTAATAAACTTTGTATAAACAATAAATTTTGTAATCATCAGGTTTTTTTTATTTAATTCCTTGCAAGGTGCCTATTCTGGGATTGAGGTTGAACGCAGGTGCTTCATCTGGGATTGAGGTACATCAGGTGCCTATTCTGGGATTGACCCAAATATTTTTATATTTTATTAACTTCGTTGTTTTATATATCTTATTTTTCTTTACGTGTAATTTGCATGGTATAATCTTCACAGTTATTGTCTCTGTTATTGAAATGAATTTAAAAAAAATGGAAAGATATATTATTATTATACATTTTTTCAAGATTAACACACACACACACACACACATAAAGAAAGTTTTGTTTATTCTATATGGATATAATATTCATAGCATTAATTTTCAGAACAATGTCATCGCCCGATCTCTCAACCAGCACCCCAGCGTCTTAACCACTAGGATACCTAGGGCGCCCATTTATCTACCAACCCAAGCAGACATTCATGAACTAAATACAAATTAATCACACTCCTCTGCGAGAAGTAAAAAGTCAAACCGAATACATTAATCAAAGTTGATGGTCGAATAGTATGACCGCAAACATATATTTTGCAAATATTTGAAACCATCGTGGCAGAGACTATAAAAGGCAATTAACACACACACACACACACAAGCACATATATATATATATATATATATATATATATATATGTAGCGGAACAGACAACTACAGATAGAAAACAGACAAAGAACAGCCATAGGAATTCGTTTCACCGCCACTTTTCAAACATTCTTAAAACACACATGGTGTCGAGGAACAAAGAAAACTCAAGACGGTTTCAAGCAATGACGCTAGCCTCGAACTGAGGGATTCGAAGTTTCCCAAGGTTATATAAGGCGCAGTTCACTGGCACTCGACCCCACTTCTTTCGTGCGTCCATTTCATAAGACTACTCTACACTCCGTCACGCAGCATCAGCTTTAGCCGGCTCAAGACCAAGACTCACTTTAACATTCCCATTCAAGAAACGAAGCATCACTTGCAAACCACAACTGCAACAGGCGTTTCCCTTGGTCTCCTAATAACCCCTCAACTGGTTATCAAACATCCTCGAGGACCACCGGCAAGAATCTAGTAGGCCCGATCATCTTCAGGCCATCCGGCATCTCAAGAGGCAACAACCCCCTGGCCTTCGTCTGCAAGATCATTTATAGGCGTCCTCACCTCGGGAAGTAACATCACCTCAGGCCTACGTTCTACGCAGCCTACATCAAACATCTCCATCATCTTGAGAGGCTTAACAGTTAACAACAACTCGAGCCTACGGTGATTGTATCCTTTTCAACCCTCCTTCAACAGAGTTTTCCATCGTCCCGGTAAGATAAGTGCATCCTTTTCTAAGTACTTTCGCGAAGCCTACATTAGCCTACCGCCGAACGGTAGACGATACCCCCAAGTGTAATTAAGCGTTCCAACTAACTCTCGTTAAAGCAGTAGGCCTATTTCCTAATTCCTATTACCCAATTCAAGTGTCCTTCCGAAAACCGTAATTTCGCATATCATTGTGTATTATTGTGTTCATTTATATGTTTATGTGATAACTTAATTTCTCTTACTGCAGGCCTAATTCATTTACAGTGTACATCCCTTCAAATTATCATTAGGCAACAACATCTTGTTTCTATAATTCATCTAAGGTGTACCAATTTAGCATTATATAATTACCCTTATGTAAATTATCATATTTCTCTCAGCTATCATTAGGCCTATCCATAAACGCGCGTCATCAATCCATTATTATTAGGCCCATTTAGTTGTTCTATGTTCATCCATGCAATTATTTAGCCTACTTAATTAGAGTGTCACGTATTCCATTCACTGTACTAAACGCACGTACATTATTTATATCATTTACTAGGCCCATCCAATGTACCATTTTGCATGCCGTTTTCATATCATCAATGAATGTATTACGTGTCAATTTAAGCTATTAACCATTCATCTTATTAGCTAAGTTCCATGTCATCAGCATAACGTAAAGGCTAGCCATAATCACTGTCAATTCTCTGGTGAATCACTGTGACAATTAACGTATTTATTTTCATAATAAAATACAAAACAATAAGGTGTCTTATATAACCTTACATTAATTTGTTCAGGAGTAATCTGAATTGGTGATCCCGAAGCAATTCGAATCACTCGGTATTATTATAGTAGGCCTACGCCTTAGCCACTTTCAATTGGTGATACTTAACATCATAAATTGTTAACCCAGCCTATCATTAATAAACAATCAGGGATTGCATCAATTAATCATTAACATACAATCAAATCATTGTCACCTTAAACGGCTAAAACTAGGTCCACTATATATATATATATATATATATATATATATATATATAACCAAATCCACAAGTCAGGAATCTTGGGAAAGCTGAGAATAGTATGACCGCAAAACATAATAATGCACATTCTGCTTGTAGAAATCTTCTAGATTTCTTATTTCCTAATGATATTTGTGTCATCGGATGTTACTGTGCTGTTTCTGGTAATGTCAGGATTATGAAGAGTAGCGCCGCTAATTTTGTTTCTTGTCGTACTGGGCTGAGCGACTCTGATGAAGATATTCCTATAACGACATGCATCCGAACTGGGAAAAATTGAGGATCAAATAGCATGGCCACAAAAATAATAATGTAAAATATTGTTGTGATAGAGATGGCTGATCAATCTTGCGAGGAATATTGCATAAAGGGGAGGGTTGGGGAAAACCGAGAAAAGTATGGGCGCAAATGCAAATATTGTCGTGGTAGAGACTGCAAGGGGTAATACACAATGTGAGCATTAAATCTACGGAGAGAATATAAAGACACCATTAGTCACCCAAAGCATGGACCCATAATATAGGTGTTACGATTGGTACGCAATTTTATCATAGCCCCGCCCAGTTAAACTTACGAACCCCTCTTAGTATTTTGGGGCGGTGCTTGGGATCATGCGTATAAAAGGAAATATTTTCAGCTGGGAGTCACAGTAGTTATTTTCACCAGTGAATAAACATTCCCTCCGCCATGAATCAAGAACTTTACAGTTTACCGGATTTATATCAAGAGAGTGACATTGTAGCATTGTCTATAATTAATCTTTTTAACGCGGCTGACAGGGATATATTATTTCCAACGCAAACCTTTGATGATATTTGCAATGACGCTCCTTACGATCCGACGCAAGAGACTGCCGTAGAAATGTAAGTGTATGTAATTATATTTTTTTTAGCCAATTATTCGCGAACTTGTGCGTGTCAGAAAGAGCACTGTTCTGGATTATTTCATCATATATATGGAGGGTTGTAGTAATTCACCTCATCACATTAAAAATACCTCATTTAGGTAACCGCAATTATAGATTAGTTTGCAGTTATGCTAAAATCCTGTTTTGATTCATTGAATTTTTTTTTATAGCAATCTTTTGCATGATTTTTTTATAAATTCAAATGTTATTCGGAATTATCTCTTAAAGGAACTTCTCTGAGCGGTTCAAAGATATCTTCACATTGTAATACTCTTACTATATGTATACTCTGTGTATGTTTTTATTAAAAAAGATTCAGTATGAACTAATGAATTATTCTTTCTCCTTTAAGGTCCGATGAGGATTTGACACGTGTTATACAATCCTTTCGTTTTGAAGAATCCCATGTCATGGACCTGAATACGGAGGTAGAAGATTTACTGAGAAATCAGCCCAACGAATGTCACATCATTAACAAAATAATGTAAGTGTTTTTTTGTTTCGATCTTTTTTGGGGGGAAGAAGACAATGTATTTTCATCAATTTATTAAATGAAAGAAATCATGTTTTTAGTACAATAACCATCTTAAACTACAGAATATACAAACTAACATTATTGGTTACAAATATATATATATACACGAACAAAACATCACACTATACAACGAGTACGCACAATCGGAAAACGACTTTTTATCTGTCTGCATACCACTTCATCGTTTCGTTGAGTGTGACACGGGTCGAACAATTTTTAGAAATTTATAAATTCTTTACCACGTGACATATGCATGAGAAATGAAAGGGAGTACATTCCACACGTATTACTAAAATATCCTTGTAGCCGGAATGGGCTCCATACAACTTCGGGGATATGTAACTGATCGAGAAATTTTACAATAACAGGGTCACTCCAGGGTTGAGTCCCGAGTGAATCAAGATAGTACAGGCGGTCCCTATTTTTAAAATAGATTGCAAATCAATGAATCCCTTCATTACCAATGACATCTGTGTTCACAATAAGACACCGCAATCTCGCGTAGTTGGCAAATTCAATGTTTCATTCTTCGCAAACACACCGATAAATTTGGAACGTGTGATTCGTTCACTATTCATTACTCTGAAGTGTATTCGCATCCATTTTAAAAGTCAGTGAAAACGCCCCTAAATCTGTCTACTTCTATTAGGGCTTGTGACTTAAGGTATACTAGTACTAATATGCGCGTCTATAGGTTTGGTGAATTCCAACCTGACTGAGATGTTTCCACTCTGTTGTGGACTTAAATGTGTATTTACGCTAGCAGATAAGTCAGGTGTGATGTCAAACGGATAAAGGTTAAATTGATCAATGAATTCTTTCTGCGTTACCCCATTCCCGAGCTCACTACAATCACCTGCAATATGGGCCAGATTACTATATGCTCTCGCGCAAAGCGGTAACACAGCGTCTGATGAAAAGCCCGTATCCAATGTTCCTCCCAGCGCAATGCCATTAACGTATAGAGTTATATTTTTAAGTCCGAAATTCTCGAATTTAAAGGCACTCTTTTTATATTTTCCAGTCACCGAAGCGTGGTTCTGCATTCCAATTAATATCCTTTTAGGAAGATTTCCCAGGGCGATGTTTTCTATCTGTTTCGATGCCAACCCTGCTGGCACCGTGTATAGTTTGATTTGTACTCTGTTAATACTTAATAGGGTATTTTACTGTGGCGTTTAGTAAATTTTTCTCAATTTCTAGTTGTTTTGGCGAACTTAATTTCATTCGTCGTACGCGGAGGTATGTCTCCATAATGTGAACCACAACGGGTTTTGCTCCCTCTTCTTGATCAGCATTCAGATTTAAGCAGATCTCAGGATTCGTGCTGGTGAGCTTTATTTTTAAGTCCGAAATTCTCGAATTTAAAGGCACTCTTTTTATATTTTCCATTCACCGAAGCATGGTTCTACATTCCAATTAATATCCTTTTAGGAAGATTTTCCAGGGCGATGTTTTCTATCTGTTTCGATGCCAACCCTGCTGGCACCGTGTATAGTTTGATTTGTACTCTGTTAATAGTAGGCTGACCATATTTCCTTGAGACAAAAACGGGACATTGGGATGGCAAAAAAGGGACGGGGGTTATGTAATATTCTGTATTCATGAAAAAGTAAGTACATAAACCGGGACAAAATTGACATTTTTATTAAAACGACGGGACGGCCAGGAAATATAAAAAAAACGGTACTGTCCCGTTCAAAACGGTACGTATGGTCAGCCTAGTTAATAGGGTATTTTACTGTGGCGTTTAGTAAATTTTTCTCAATTTCTAGTTGTTTTGGTGAACTTAATTTCATTCGTCGTACGCGGAGGTATGTCTCCATAATGTGAACCACAACGGGTTTTGCTCCCTCTTCTTGATCAGCATTCAAATTTAAGCAGATCTCAGGATTCGTGCGGGTGAGCTTTATTTTCATATCCACCCAATTCACAAGCAACTTCTCCTGGAATATGAAATCTGTATGCAGGCGTCCAAAACTCTCGTATATCTTTTTAGAATTTTTAAATTTGTCCTTTATACTACTTTCGGCTTTAGTTTGATAATATCCCTCAGCACTTAAAAAGGTATCCTTCGCTTCTTTGGAAAAGTTGAGGACATTTTCCAGATAGGCTCGTAGGTGATAGTACCCCGTGCCTGCCGATATGTTGACCTGATTTAAATATACGTCACACTGCTTAAATATGGAGTGCAGAAAGTTTGTTTCAAGGTATACAGCATATTTGTCATCGCAGTCAGTTCCGTCAGAATGGGCTATACATAGTTTAGCGTACATGTGCGCACAACTTGGATAAAAAAAGTAAGGGCCTGAGCTGGGTATCACGAATTCTATAGGGGGACTCGGAGAACCAATTGTGTTTAAAGGGTTAATTGTAATAAAGTCACTGTGTTCAATAGAAATTTGAGTTGGGGGCATGTCAAAGAGGGACAGCTCCGATTTACAGCATTGTGAACTACACGGATGGATGAAGCGTGCCATGACGAGTTAGAAATAGTGCCTCCTCTCTCGACAAGTAGTAAACAAACTATGATTCATGAGATCAATGTCCTAAGCTTATATCAGTCAAAAAAATGGTCAACCATAGGTTTCATTCGCTTAGAACACTTCTTTTTGATATCCTTTTACGTTTAATGCCACGTGGTGGTAATCCCTTCTTCCGGCCAGTCCTCTTCTTCTTCCCACCACCACGCATTTTTCTCTTTGCATGTTTGATGATTTCGTCCCGTCTACGTTTTAAGTGTCTTTTTAGAGCTTCTTTAGGTTTAGTCCCAGCCAATATGTCTTCTGCAGTGTTAAGACCTGATTGTAGCGCTTTCCTTCGGAGGTATCTGGCACCCCTCTTCAGCAAAGGAACAGCCGTACGTAGTATGGTTGAAAAAATGGACCCAAATCCACCACCACGCTGGTATCTCTCCCCTCGATAGACGGTGAAAGGCTTTCTGTCCATTATAACTCAGTGCGTCGAAAGTGCAGCTTCACTGTTAAGTTCCCGTTACCGAATGGGAAATTTTTACCCTCAATCGTTCTTATATATATTGAGATATTGGTTATTAGATTAGTTGCGACATTCACATAATGGGGTCTGTCATATGTAATACTCAAACTCCTTCCTCTATGGTTGGGGATGTGAGCAATGCGCAGCAGGCGTGCCTGGGTATCCCCAACAAACTGGTGCTCCACTATATTGCTGTAAATATAGCACATGTCTCGGGGCTGAGAGCTTTCACCCAATTTCTCCATCTTCATTTGATACATCAGGCTGGACAAGTCATGTTGTACCTCGTGAAATGTGTCTCTTTGGAAGGCTGATCGATATCGCCCCTCGGTCATAATTTTGAACATTCTTCGGTCTTTAATATTTCGGTTAGCCTTTGATTTTAGGATTAGAGTATGTGCTGGGTTTCCTTTGTTTACGATTTCTTACACTAAATCAGTCGTAAGATTTGAGTTTTATAAACTTACGTTTAAGTCTCGCACAACATCCTCAGCCGAACCATAACGGCCCGGACCTAGTGTTACTACTGTACTGTAATACTGTGCAACCTCTCCGGGCGATACGTATAGTTTCATCCCGAGTTACCCCGGATGGACACGTAAGATTTTTAAAGTTAGGGCTATGAGACCTAAAGGTGAGCTAATGATGTATTACGTTGAAGATTTGAATGGGGAAGAAATCGCAGGAGGCTTTTACCCTGCCTGTACACCCTAACAACACACTAGCCAACTTTGTAACAGAACTCCATGGACCTATTGAATTGGGTCGTGATTCGTATGAGGTGGGGATATGTGAAATTCAGCTGGACACCCTCTTTTTAAATATAGATTATAAAGTTACCGTTTTTACGATTCTTAGAGCTCATCAATGTCTTTAAGAATCGTAAAAACGGTAACTTTATAATCTATATTTAAAAAGAGGGTGTCCAGCTGAATTTCACATATCCCCACCTCATACGAATCACGACCCAATTCAATAGGTCCATGGAGTTCTGTTACAAAGTTGGCTAGTGTGTTGTTAGGGTGTACAGGCAGGGTAAAAGCCTCCTGCGATTTCTTCCCCATTCAAATCTTCAACGTAATACATCATTAGCTCACCTTTAGGTCTCATAGCCCTAACTTTAAAAATCTCACGTGTCCATCCTTGCTCAAATCCCTTCGCGAATTTATTTCCCGAACGCGACAGCCTTACATAATCATTGATTTTGAAACGTGCAGAGTGTGGTGGTGGTGCTACATCTCTTCTCACCTCTGGGCGCGTACCTCTTTCTAAAACTTCGTTAGGTGTTGTCCCAATCGTGCAATGGTGTGAGCGGTTGTAGGATGAGGCCAATGATTCCAGAATGTCTAGAAATCTGTATGTGTTTTTATGTGTAAAATAGCGGTGCATGCGTTCCTTTATGGTACGTTGAACTCTTTCAGCTAAAGATGCCTTATGTCAGGGGCGGAGCTAGCTAGGGGCAGGCGGGGCTAGGGGCAAGGAAAATTAATAATTCGCTGACTTTTAATCTCGGTAAAAGTTAAAACTTAAAATTGTCATTTCTTCTTTAAAAATAGTCAAAAAACCCAAAAATAACATCTATTTGTCTATATATTAACTATATTTATAAGAAAAAAGCAATTATTTAAAAAAATTGCAAAAAAACGGCTTCAAAACGTAAAAATGTGGGTTTTTTTTTTTGGCATATTTTGAAATCTGCACTTTGTTATGACGTCATATCATATTGTGATCCAGTTTCAATCTTTGCTTGTGTGTTAGTAAGTATGTTATTGTAAGGCTAAAGCAGTTAGTCCGTGCGTAAGAAATTTAGGCTCAATTGAGTGACTTAATTTAGCGTTCAGAAATTCAGACCCAGTTCCGTAGTGTGTATAGTGACTATAGTGAATCACTGTGTATATGCATGAGTATACCACTTTTGCACTAAACTTTATTGTTACTCAGTTATTGTTAAAATTAATAGTTTTCAACCCTCGAGGCATGTCAGAGCACAAACATAAAAGTGGCTTTAGGGGGCCAGTAAATGTGTTAGGGGGCCCGTAAATAAGTTTTTCCCCCGGGCCCGTGACACTCTTGCTCCGCCACTGCCTTATGTATAGAATTGGTAGTGTAATATCTGATACTAAACTCTGTCAACATGTTCTGAAAAGCACGGCCTATAAATTCCTTCCCCATATCCGTACAAAAGTAGCCAGGAACCCTGTTTTCTTTTAACATCAGCGTTTTGGTGGCTTTAGCAACTGTTTCAGGTGATTTATTTTTCAGAGGAATTAGCAACAGATATCTAGAGAATACATCTATTATGAATAGAATGTAGCGGTAACCATCGTTATACACAGAATATCTTTGCATGTCTGTTAAATCTGCTTGCCAAATAGAATAAATCGAAGCAGCTGTTGTCTTGGCTGTTTTAAACCTTTTTCTCACAGGCTTATGAAGTGTATAAGCGTCCTGCTCCCACAAAAATCTCTCATCTTTTTTTCCTACTCCGTAAACACTTATGCACAATCTATCTACACCTCCACACGAGACTGGATTAGAAATGTCATAATAACGTCTTCTTAATATGTTAGCCATTTGCGTATTTTAGAGGCACGTGGGTAGGGTTGACCGTTGTTTAACCTCTTCTTTCTCCTCTTCAAAGGTGTTACCGCCGGGGGATGGCGTCTTCAATTGTGTCACGTGCGCGACGCATGTTCCAAGTCTTTTAACCTGTTCAGATTTCCTATCATTGTTTTGGGGACATTTATTTGTTGTAGTCTTGCTTTAATATGCTTCCATCCTGATGGTGAGGGCCTATCCCACTTTCTCACCAGATCATGGACATGTCTACGATATTCGATCCCTGTACCTTTGCTCCTTCCACAATGATCTCGCCTGTATCGGTCCATTGTATGGCGGGGTCCTCATTCAATAGATTATAAAGACTTAAACCTTTATTCCTCAATGTATGTGGGAGGGTGCTTTTTAATACATGCTCGATATGTTGTGTGGCCGACCCATTAATCTTTGGTTGGTCAGCTCTATCGTCGGACACAGGTCCTATGTCACCATGTCCATCGTTCCCCGTGCTGTGCCTAATAACCACGGGAATCTCTGTCGGGTTCTTATAATTTTCGTACTCGTGAAGAAATTTCTGCAGAGCTTCTTGGTATAAGATTCTTTTCTCATCAGGTGTTTTTTCACTGTTTAATAGGGCTAGCAATTCGCTTTCCATTCTTTTAAGCCTGCTTTTACGGGGATCTAGATCCGTGTCTGGATTCTTTGAACTTTGCAGTGAAGCATACACCTCGTGTGGAATCACTACCACTTTCTTCATTATATTAATCTAGTCAGTAAAGGACCCAAAACTGAAAATAAGATGGGGAGGAATGACCCTCCTCTTTGTACAATAATTCGTTTTTTCTTCCCTACAGTTTGACTTTTACGAGCGAGTGCACGTATTATGTTCTTGTAACGGCGTAGGCGAGCCTTCTGAGTGGTTTCATTGATACATTGCAATTTATAACGTTAAGACAGATTTCACAGATGCATTTTAAAAAGTCGGAGTCGATATTTTTAATAAACATCTGCTGCATTGCCCGGGGCAGTCGATGATAGATTTTTATTAATTCATGGTATTTCTTTAGCCTCTTTGTCATTCTGGAATATACACCGTTTCAGGCTCGTTTGGAAATATATTCGTTCTTAGAAGCACCCTAAACGTGTTTCGCGGATGAAGGTCGCAAAGCAAATATCCGTAACGCGGGCTTGTAGCTTCTTTATAAACTTCCAAAAACTCCTTACGCTGATTCGGGAACATTTGATTGGCTAATACCCCAATTTGTGATACATCTCTACGTTGCGCGAATAAGACTAGATATTGTGTATTTAACGACACATCGCGCATGTATCTATTTTTGAAAAATAGATTCTGATTGATGAAGAACACGCTTATGTTAAGATGGTGGGAGAATACTGTAAATGTCTCGGCAAACGTTTTATCCATCTCCAACATGAGATCGTCAATTACAATGACTGTATGTTCATTTCCCTTTAACGAATTAACGTCATATACACCTTTGTGGAACAAAATATCATCTTGGTACTCGTTGAACACTGATTGATATGTCGAATAGCACCATATAACTTTATGCACAAATTTTGAGAACATCTCTCCCTCTTCTTTAATGATTTTAAGCATAAACACAGTTTTACCACATCCTGTAGGTCCAGATATAATACATGTGGATGGGCTCGTGAACCTGAATTTTTCTACAGAGTCCCTTTCTGACACGTCACACTCCTAAGTGGGTCATTTACAAAATATAATTTATATTTAAGTGCTGCTCCTTATATTCTACAGTCTTGTTTTTCTCTTCCCCCACAGAACCGTGAATGACGATGAGGTACAGCATCCCATCATCGACATTACAGATGACCCCGAAGACAGTGTAGTTGTGATCACAGAATCCTTCCCCACTGACGAATCCTCACTAGCGATACCTGTAGCACGCGACAATTCAAAGCGGAGGCATGATGAAGGACCCTCCACGTCAAGTATAAAGCGTGCCAGGATTGCGCCGGTTGTTAGACCACCAGTAGTAGAGCCCCAACCTTCTATGTCTTACGACACAACCCCCACAATAGTACCTTCCTCAAATAAAAATATATCCCTTTATTCCTGTTCAATTTCGGGTACATCCTCCACAGCAGCTTCTCACTCTGTTGAGGATGGCATAACATTCGAGTTGGTGCGCACCGCTACCCCTACCCCAGCCTTGACTAGAAATCGGTATATAGTCAGGGTTGATCCTAGATCCATGTATAGCAATGGTGTTGAACACGGACTACGGCGCATATTGAGCGTATTGTAGAGTTTGCCCTTCAGAACCAACCGCGACGAACGTGAAGTCAGGACGAGGCTGTCCTTCGGATTCGGGTCAGATGACGGAGATGTAGATGATTTTTGGGTAGTAATACCGTTCAGACGTTTGGCAGCTGAAGATATAGGCCGTACAATGCAGGCCTCTCAAAGTAGTATAGCCTTCAATATGGACAACTTCTCGGTAAATATTGACCGTGTATTTCGTGTTGCGGGTCATTGTGCCACACCTTATACTCTTAACTTCAATTCTCAGGCTATTTATAAACGGCATATAAACGCCGATCGTGGTTGCGGCTTTATAGCAGTACTCTTAGCCCGTAAGTTTACTGTACTAAATACACGGGTCAAATCATTTAGTTGCCTACGGTAGTGGAGCGTGCCCGTAAACTAGCTGTAGACTGTAAACTTGAGTTTCACTGTAATATGGGTCCTGAAGAGCTGAGAAGGGTAGAACAGGAAATGAATGTTCGTATAGTTGTATTTGGAATGGATGATCGTCGTAGGACTGTGTATGTTTTTAAAAGTAGTGTGAGAGATCGTACAAGGCCCCTACTTATTTTAGGACTGTCGGGGACAACGTATCTCCCCATCCGTAATATAAGGGACCTTTACGCGAGTTATGATAAAAGTCGAAAATATGGGCGACATCATGATTTGTGTAAGGGTGTATCGAGTTTGCGGATGATATAGTGAAACATTGTAAAGATTGCACATGGTATGTGAGCAGTGTAAAAGCTCCAAATGTGAAAGCCGTGTAGTTGAAGCTGAGAAGAGGGACTGTGATGTGTAGACGCACATTTTTCAATAATAACTGTTTTGAGCTCCATAAATCAATTGGCACGTGCAGGAAAATGAGAATCTGTGAATGTGGTATGTTTCATATGATGGATAATTGGGGGAATTTCAAGCATAAATGTGATGAAATTCACTGTCCTACATGCCATGAGAAATATAAGGCGGATGGAGTAAAGCATGTATGTTATATGAAAGATGCTAAGCCTAAAAATAGCCCTTGTATAACTGTGTACTACGATATAGAAACATACACGAACGCTGAAACCAAAGAGGTTATTCCACATTTACTTGTAAGCCAGACTATCTGTGATGAGTGTATGGAGATCGAGTGTGATGAGTGTCACAAATCGGTAAACGTACAAACGTTTTTAAAACGATTGCCTACGATAGCCCTGTGAAACTCTTTGTGTCCTATATTGTCAAGCTAGCGGACAAGTTCAAAAAAATGACTGTGTATATTCTCGCCCATAACGGGGCAAAATTTGACACACAGTTCCTTTATAAGGAGTTGCTTGAGCACGAGTCATCTGAGATATTTACAGGTGATCCCTTGAAAAGAGGCAACAAGCTAATACAGATGCAAATAAGAGGTAATGTACAGTTTAAAGACACTTTATTATTCACACCTTGTAAATTAGCAAAGCTACCCAAGGTGATGGGCGTAGCCGCTGAAGTTTCAAAAGGATATTTCCCTTACACGTTCCTCACTAACGAAACTTTAAATTACGTAGGACTACCTCCATCCAAACATTACTTTAACTATGAATGTATGAGTACAGATGAACGTGAAGATTTTGACCGATACTACAACAGTTTTAATGACTGTAATCCTTATAATATAGCTGATGAATGTGAACATTATTGCGTGAATGATGTGCGGGTGCTTAGAGTAAGTTTCCAGGCCTTTAGAAGGATGTACATAGGCCGTTTCAAATGCGATCCGTTGCAAGTCGCAACCACCATCGCCTCATTATGTTTTACGGTGTAGTGCCTTGCACCACAAGATTATTCTTTATTTGTGAAAACTGCCACAAATTGGCATGAGTGAATTATTTAAATCTAAATAAATAAATACAAGTTAAATGTCTAGTGATCAAATTTAATTCTTAAGAATTCAGAGTGGTGTGACTAGACATGAATGGGCTTTTAAGGATTATTTTGGCTGGTTGGTAAAATTATTAAGTAAAAACAAACTTGTGTGCAACGACAACACAAAGGACGCCGCTTAAACATTGTATTATTCGAAAGCACCCCGCCAGCAAGCAAAGTTCCTTTGTGGTATGTTTTGTATTTGTTTATATTCTTTACTATTCCATATCTGTATGCAATACCGCATACTGTAGATACTAACAAGCCTTATACTGTTTGCAATTAGTACCAAGATTTATACTACAAATAGTAATGTAAGGTTCATACAATAAATTACCTTTGGCTAAGTTAGGTCTAGGCAAAAGCCAAATTGTAACTCTAGCCTAACTGAGGCCTACCATAGTCTTTGTTTTAGATTAACCTCAGCTCGATATGTTGAAGAGACAAAAGGCCTGCCCATTAATTTTCTTAGTATATTTTACTTTATAAGCCTATTATGTTTTATGTTATTTTCTTAGCAGATGGCCTACTAATCATTTGTAGCCTACATACTTCCTTAGTTTTCCCATTCAACTTAACACAATCCCATAACCAGAATTAACTGTAATTTATCATCCACAGGTTACTGGGCCTATATAACATATATGTATTTTAATTATTAATTATTGCCATTTTTATTATTCTTTTCCTCTGAAATATCACTTACAGTATTCTTGTCTGTCTCTTTGCAGACAAGGTTGTCATTGTGGCTATTATTATTAGTTTATTACTACTATACTATTATTACTATTAGTTTATTATTACTATATTATTATTAGTTTATTATTAGTATAATTATTATTATTCCTATTATTTGTATTTGTATTATTGCATATTCATTATTATAATCAGTATTATTTGCAGACTGTTATATATTAGCCAAACGGGCCATTATTTAATCTCACCATTATAAGTCCATCAAAGTTGTTACGGGTAAAAATCCCCTTTGCATATACTCATTAATTGTTGTCAATAAAATATAAAAATTCATATTGATTTAATAATCAGTCCTTCTCTTCTTTTATTAAAATTAACTTTGCGCCGCACTGCTGGATGCTAATCTAGCATTTGGGCGCTGGTGACCCTGGCATTTAGTTAATTATCTACGTAAACTTGTAAAGGTCCATAATAAAACAAAACCGGACTCTTACAACGGTGTTCAAGAATAACTTCATGCCTAAAGACACCTTAGCCATTATTCACAAAAAACAACCCCTGCAGTTATGGGCACAAGGCTATTTACTGGCTCATACACCTACAGCAGCAGACAGGTGTATACATAAAGCATGCCCACAACACGGGTGAAGTACCCATTAAGGTTAATGGTCGTGTTTTTTGGGTTGATGGTCTAAGTGAAAACCGTGCCACTGGTGAGAAGACTGTGTACTCCTTTAACGGTTGCTGGTGGCACGGATGTCCCCGTCCTGAGTGTGGAATCGCAGGAGATATCCACGGTAGATCTCCTGCCGACTATCTTGCGTGGACCCGCACCCGCGATCAACTTATAGGCTCTCAGTTCACTCACAAAGTCTTGTGGGAGCATGAGTGTGATGCACGGATGGAGACAGACGGACAGTACCGTGAAGAAATAAACACGATCAAGCGTTCAATGGTGCTGGATCCTCTCAAATGCGGTGATAGCTTGTTCGGAGGGCGTACAAATCCCTTCAAGCTATACTTTCCGCCTACGGAGGGTGTGAAACTCCATTACTACGACTTCTGTTCTTTATACCCCGACGTGATGAAGAACAATCCGTACCCCGTAGGTGCGCATGAGAAACTGGTGGGACCTGACCTACCCACCATCGAAGAGTTCCCAACAAATTTGAACGGGTACTATTTCGATCTTTCTTTCATAGACGTACTCCCCCCTCGCGATTTATGGATGCCGATCTTACCCGTCGTTATCGATCACAAGCTGTTTCCCTTGTGCGTGAAGTGCGCAGAAGAGAACAATGGTGATTGTGACCATACACCCACCAACGTAAGATTAGAGGTGTATATACAAGGCCAGAACTGGATCTAGCTGTTTGCCATGGCTACAGCATATTGAAGATACATGAGGTGTGGAGGTTTCAGAAGCTACCCAACCTTTTCACGCCATATATAAACGCTTTTTTGGAAGATAAGGTCAAAGCATCAGGGTATCCGCGAGGAGTTGATACCGAAGATGAAAAGTCGGCCTATATTCAACGTTACCGTGACCGTGAAGGTATACAGCTTGACCGTTCCCAAATTGTAAAGAACCCTGGCAAGCGCTTTAGTGCAAAGTTGTGTCTAAACAGTCTTTGGGGAAAATTTGCACAGAATACTGGGAAAGGGAACGTTCATTTGGCACAAAGTTATAGTAAAGTCTGGGATTATGCCAATGCTCCCGATAAAGAGGTCATGGAGATCGTGAATGTAGGTAATACTTACATAATAAAGTACAACAATACCAAATTGGCTACAGATACCTCACGGGTTACAAACATACCTGTAGCCAGCTTCATAACGGCCTAAGCACGCATCAAACTTTGGGGCCTATTGCATTCTCTTGGGCGGAGGGTATTGTACGCCGATACAGATAGTGTGATATTCACAGAGAGGGAGGGTGAATACATGCCTCCTATTGGTGAATTCCTCGGTGAGTTGACTGATGAGATCAAGGATGAGTATGGAGACACCGCATACGCCGACTCTTTTGTCTCAACAGGGCCAAAAACTTATGGGGCACGGGTGAGGGTGGGGGAGGATATGAAATATATCGTGAAGGCTAAGGGTATCACGCTCAACCAGGCGAATCGGCGGGTCGTTAACTTTGAATCGTTGAAGGATCTAGTGTGCTTGGATGATGATGATGAGGGCGACCGGCCGCCCCAACTAACTGTAGGCACCCACAATTTTCGGGCGCAGAAGCTCGGGGGCGTGAAGGAACTTAGGGGTACAAAGGTGTGTCGTAACACCTATAGGAAACGTTACCAGGTACCTGGTACCTATGATGCCGTACCCTTTGGATACCATAATCTTTGATGTGTCTATTTTTAACTTATTTATTACACGTATTTGTAAATATATATATATATATATCTACACACCTTGAATATAATCTTTGATGTGTCTATTGTTAACTTACTTATTAAACGTATTTGTAAATATATATACTTTGAATATTTCGTTTATTAAATAAATCGTTTTTCAATTAGCGTTTCAATTTCTCCTGTGTGTGTGTGTGTGTGTGTGTGTGTGTGTGTACACACAGGAGAAAATTCTAAGCTCCGCCCAGCGTGTGTACAGGAGAAAGTTCTAAGCTCCGCCCACCTGTATGATTGAACACGTGACTCCTGCTACTACCTGGGCTTCCCTGCGTGCTCAGTTGATCGCAGTAAGCCCTGGACCTCAGACGTGTATTCTCCCGCGTAGACAGAAAATAGTAATGGCTACCTTTAATATTGCGTGTTCGACGTTTATGAAATGGTATTCTGCAAAGTGTCAAGATGTGGTGGATACTGAAAAACTCCCTATTCCACTAGGGCGGGTCGTACTCAGGTGACAACATGAATCTGAAGGAAATCCTACCATTAGGGGTGTCTAAATTATGTGTTTTTACATGGGGAATTCAAATATGAGCTTATTTTTTGGATAGGATAACTCTAACCTACATCATTTTGTATTTCTAAATTGCCAATTTTACCCTTTTGAACACCTTTATAATATATTAAAAGATATAAGGTAAATCATTTATATTGACAAGGCCAAATCAACTTTACATATATTTATTAATAGGTGAACTGCATGTATATCACTGGATATAATTACAAAGATCATTCTCCTGACATCTTGAACTTTGCCAGGTTGCACAAATCCTGCTTTGACTCAGACTTGGACATCAGCTTCCTGCTGGTCTCCTGAGCCCTGATCCCTCCATCCCTCTTTTCCTGTGAGAAGTACTTAGCAGAAGCCTCAGTCACCATTTTAACAACCCTCTCAATGCTTTGTGTGTGGCAAGGCCAGTTGCGCACCTCCATGGGGGTGTTGATGAAGTTTTTCACCTCTGAGGTGCTTAGAGAGCAGGTGAGAGGTGGCTCTGACACACCTTCTGACCAGCTGATCAAGTCACCGATGCTGGAAGCATCACAATTGATGTCAGGTGTCCTTCTGCTCCTAACAGAGGAGTCCCCCAGCTGAGTGTCCGGGTCCCCCTCTCCCCTGATGGCCAGGATTCTCTCCACCCCTTCAATCTTCTCCTTCTGATCCTCAGAGCAGAGTAGTGTTTGGAGGATGACTTCACTGTGGGCATACCAAGCAGATCTTCTCACAGTTGGCATCACAATATCCAGCACCTCCTTTCTCTGGGACTTGAGGCAGTCCAGCTGAAAGAGGATGTGCCTAGGCCCTTCGATCCAGGAGTGCTTGACCTTCACGTTGAACCAACATGGGTAATACACTCCAATGATGAATTCCACAATGAATTGCAGAATCTTCAGGTTCTTTCCTTTAAGTCCGTGCTTTGACACCCAGAGCCTGAGAAGTCTGTTCGCTGTGGTGAGCCAGCGGCTGTGGTTTACTGGTCCTATCTCTAACAGAGCCAGCCCTGCAGGAAGTACTCCATCCCTGACTGCACAGACAATTTTATAGCCATAGTATTGATCAGTTGAGAGATCTTGAATGACCTTGTCAGGAAGCTTGATCAGTGGAGGGCCAACAGAGATTCGGATGAAGTTTGGATTGATATCAAAGTCTGTAGCAGAATCAAGGAGCTTTCCTATTGGCCCGGATAATTTTTTGTCTGACAGAGTAGGGCCATCAAGGTCAACAATGAGATGGCGCAGGGGAAGTTCAACAGTGTGCAGGTTGCACACCAGCAAGACCAGCTTTCTCCCCAGGTGCAGCTCCAGCTTCCGCATTACTCCAGCTTTTACACCAGTGTTGACATTTGTTGAGTCTCCTCCAATGGCCAACAAGGTCTTATCATAACCCCTCTCTTTCAGCCAGGCAGAGCTGGGCAATAAATACATTGAATGTATTTAAATACTAAATACTAAATACATGGGAGAAATGTATTTAAATACTAAATACTAAATACATTTTACGAATGTATTTAGATACTAAATACAAAATACATCAATTGTATTTAAATACATTTGTAAATACATTTTAAATTGTTATCTGCAGATATATCACTGTTTGATTCACCGGATTTGCTTGTTGAAGTCATGACATGCACACGATAAAGAAATCAACCGCTTTCGACTAAGAGTGGCACACAACTGATTGAACTGACACGTTGAAACATGAACCATGCTGTACTACACTGTTGACGCGTCGTACTGTGCTAGTACAGAACGTGTATTAAACCAGTAAAAGTATTTACATTTTTATATTTTGAGTATTTAAATACATTGTATTTAAATACTTATTAAAGTATTTAAATACTATATTTAAATACATGAAAAACAATGTATTTATAAATACAGTTCTAAATACACAAATGTATTTAAATACGTATTTAAATACAAATGTATTTAAATACTGCCCAGCTCTGCAGCCAGGCAAACAGGACCTTAGCAATCTTCTCCGCATGTGACTCCTCTTTAGTTGCTTTCTCTGGGGTAAAGTGGAACAGATAGTAGCTGCCAGGCTCACTAACAACACTATAGTGTTCTTCCTTGATCTTTGCGGGAAAAGATTGGTCACTGCCCTCAGCTTCCATCATCACATTGGTCAGGTCAATCCGCCCATCAAAGAGGATGCAAGAGAATGTTCTGAAACGTTACATTCTAGCCTCTGAGAAAGGTGGCTCAGAAAATGGCCTTATGCGCGCCAGAAAACCGTCAAAATATTTCATATACCAAACTGTATGATAATTACAATTAAGTGGAATGGCACACCTTTTTATTTGAGTAGTTAAATATTATTATTATTATATGAATTACATTATATGTGTTTATATGAATTAGTTAGAACAATGCTCTATGAGAGATAACGTGAGCAGCCATGATAGAAAACGTGAGAAGACATATTCTTGGGTAACTACAATAGTAAAATAATCAACAATTTAATAATAATCAACTGCAAAATGATGTAGGTTAGGGTTATCAGAATTAAATATTTTCTTCAGAATTGTGTTCTATACACCAAAATATGTCATTTGAACACCCCTCTCCATTGATTTAAAAAAAATGCATAGTATGACCCGCCCTACAGTATTCCACCCTCCTTTGCTGCTTTTAAGGCTACATTGAATCGTGTGAAGGAGCAAGAGGTACAAATACTCTATGGCTATTCTGGTGAGAGCATTGTAGGATTTCGTGGGACAAGTGGTGTCTTGAACTATGTTGTAGGACTAAACTTTATAAAAGCTTACATATACCGTGAAGTAAAAGAAACAACATGTGCAGAAGAGAAGAAACGGAAATGGATAGTGAGTCTTGTTGATGAGTCGTGTGACAAGCGATATTATGTCATGTTGCATCATGCCGAGTACTCGTCCCCTGCGACTGAGAATGTAAATCTTGTCATCATGGAGAATCGTAAGTATTTTTATCACTATATTAATATACAGTATATCATGACGAAGTTTGTAGTGAGGTTGTGGCTACTGCCCTGTGTGAGTTTTTTTACAGACTTTAGAGACGAGTATCGCATGTTAAACAAAAAGGAAAACTATGGGCATATGTTCCTCTCAAATAGTGCGCCGGATTGTGAAGATGTTTAGTTTGTGGAAATAAACGTGTGGTGAGTGATAAAACATTAAAACCGTTATAAAATGTGTTTAGTTCGTGAAAATCCCCCTTTGCAAAAATGTCTGGTGCGTATTCTGTGGAGTGGGAGTGATAAAACATTAAAACCGATATTACTTCATGTATCGGAAAATTTCTCAAAACACCTGCCCAATATAATGGGATACAGTTATTCGAACAGAGCTGTACACGTTTCATTAGCTTATGGTGTGACTCACTCCCCCCGTCAAGCCGACGCGTTGCATGTGGCTCATAGTTATCTCAGAGCTTGAACCGAGTGGACGTGCGCTCCTCGAATACGATGGAACTTCCTTTGAGCAGCATTCTCAACGCCGTGTATGATGTGTCCGTGACGAAGTCGTTGCGCGTGTTCGGGCGTAAATCCGGTGCCGTTAACTTTGTACTGGAAACGGATTGTAGACAAACAAACAAACGGAATGTTGTTTATTTAAGTGTCGAGGAGATGAACAGAATCTTCGTGATAGTTGAAAAGTGGAGTGAGGATCGTTATAAAATTCCTACAGGTGTAGGTACAAGAAGAGAGCAGATTAGTGACACTCCCTCATATGCCGTTGTTTGTACGTTGTGTATAAATAACGATCGGCCATGCATTGATATACGGCTGATGTGGAAGAATGCTTCTGATAATAACGCTCTTGTCCCTACGCGAAACCGTTTCATCCTCGACAGAATGTTTGAAATCGTCGGATTCCGCAAGCTGAAGCCTATATTAGACGCGCCTGTTATGGATATGCTTTATTTTGATAGGGTTCTTGAATACGCATACACCGCTCTGCTCGATGGGTTTACCGAGTGTTTGGACTCTTTGAAATATCATGAACTTTGGTACAAAGCACTTGAGCGGTACAGGGCTGAGCTCACCTACACCGTTCACCCTGAAGAACTATTTCTTTATATAATGAGCAGCTGTCGTAACGATTTAGAAGAGTATTTCAACTGTCGCTATGTAGTGTGAAGAGTTCACGATTGAAAAGCTCGGGTCGGTAGAAATAAACCCTCGATTGGAAAGGCGTGTTTATAAACTTGTATTTAATAATGACGTTGTGGCTAACGATGAACTCTTTGTGCGTGTTTTTATTGTATTCTAACCGTAATTGAAGGTAACTTGCCAACCGGATGTAAAGTGGGCACAAAAATAGTACTGAACGATATGAAGGCCATTTGTATAGAGTACAGATTTCCCTATACCTTGAGCGGTGAAATAATATTAAACCCCGTATACTGCGTAATGCAACGCAATAACGATGTGATTTTAGACTGGATTACGTGTGAGTTTAGTGTATTGCGCAGTAAAATAAAGTGAATGTATTTATTTTCAATATATTTAACAGAATTGTGTATATATATTTCGCCTGTACTGTTATAGTGATGGCTATACGTTTTGTATTTCTTATTTTTTATTTTGTGCAGTAGAAGATAAAGTGTATGTATCTCTTTTCAATATGTGTAACATAATTGTGTGTGTGTATATATCAGTGGCGTGCATTTAGGGCATGCAGGTCATGCACTACATGACCATTGATTTTTCGTAAATACAAAAATAAATTTTAAAAAGTAATTTATCTAACAACATTTAAAAGCAGTAAAAAATTACTTAAAAATTGAATTAATTTGTTTGAGAGAACTAAAGGAAAATATTTTTTTCTTAAGCCATAATAAAACATCGTTTTTCTTGCATCCCAGATGCAACAAACGAATTGCATTAGTGCGGCCATTGAAAAATCCTCCGCGAGTCAGTAGTGACTCAAATTCTTTTTCGTTAAATATCGTCGACTCACATGCAATTCCGAAAATGCATCCCGCATTTAGTGCTACCCGTGCCAGTGTTCGGTGAGGATGTGCGCGTTCTGTGTTTTAACTTTTATTGCCACTTAATTTATTCATTTCTTAAATATCTTTCAAAATATCAGCCCTAATGGGTGAAATGTGTGTTATAGAAGAACTTTTGAAGAATGGTTTTTCAAAAAGAGACTTTGAAGCGAGACAATTAATTATAAATCATGGAAGGCCAATGCCGAAATTACCTAATTTATGGAGTTCCAACAAGAAATGTGTGAGGCATTTTCAAACTAATTTATACGAAAGAAAAAACTGGTTAACAGGATGTGCTGAGTTAAATAAGTTATTTTGCTGGCCATGCTTGTTATTTAATTTAGAAAAAACTGTTTGGAATGGGAAGGGATACGATGATTTAAATAATCTACATATGGCTATGCTAAAACATGAACGTTCTCAAAGACACATAAAATCTCTGATCGATCTTAAAACATTCGGAAATGTTCGCATAGACTTACAATTAGATATTCATAAAAGACAAAGCATACAGCAGCATAATGAAAAGGTTAAACAAAACAGAGCTATTATGCGAAGATTGATTGATGCAGTTATTTTTTTAGGTCGACAAGAGTTATCATTTCGTGGTCATTTTGAATCTGATGCATCCAATAATCGCGGGAATTATAAAGAACTTTTATATTTATTCAGTAAGTATGATGAAAAACGCAAACCATCTAGATACAGCTTCTATTTTCTCGGGTCTCTCTGTTATTTTATTTATTTGTTGGGTTCCAAATCCCAGCTGAGCCGTGAACGGCCAAATTCTAAAGGGCCAGTTCTACCTGAAGCCCAAGTTAAGCTAAATTAAAACTTACGGATTTGAGATCCTATTAGGTCCTACCTCACTGTAACCTCAGGGTTGCTGACTCGATGCGGGCCTACCTTAGACCTTTGTTACATGAATTTAATATAAACAAAAGGGGTACTATTTATGGTCTTCTTTCTCAACCTTGCAACAACAACGCAACCTGGACTATTGCACGATGCAACAATCTTGTATCTAAACAACCAAACTGAATTGCAAGAGAGCTCTCTAACAGACCACACCCTGTACGTACGACATCCCAAACGAGTAGAAAGAACGCGCAGCGCCCCAAAATGATGCCAACAGTGTGACCAAACAATGATGCCACAAGAGCTCAAAAATGCTAGCTCTAAATTAAGTTAATTTTTCACTAACCTTACAATTATGAGATGGATATATATACACACCTTAACTTAATATATACAAGCAATGCTGCATCAATCAGCTTAGTCATCATATCGCCTTGGGACAACAATGGTTCTTCCTCTTCTAGATTTTCTAACACTCCCCACCGAAGAGGCATTGTTGTCATTACCTTCTGCAAGGTTAGCCAAGCCTTCTCCATGAGGCTGGAACTCAAATGTTTCATCTTGACTATCTGTGTTTTTACTGATTTCTAAAGCATAGAGTTTTTGTATAGGTCTCTTTAACTTTCCTCCTGAAGTCTTTACCAGTGCAGACCTAACTAAATTGTCTTTGCCAACAAACAACTCTTCAATTATGCCAAGCTTCCAGCATTGCCTTGGTCTTTCATCCCCAATCAGTACCACTTCTCCCACCTTGATACAATTTGCATTGGAGCCCTTTACAGTACCTTGCCTGATGGGTAATAATTGAGTTCTGGCAAGTATTCCATCTGCCACCTCTTCCATAACTGATCTTGTAGCTCTTCAAGGTACCCGAACCGTCTGGTTAACTCTCCTTGAGTGCTCTGGATAGGCTGCAAGTCTTCTGGCACACTGGGGTTTGATTTTAATCGTTTACCACAAAGAAAATGATTTGGTGTCAATGGCTCTGCATCCTGCATACTGTTGTAAACAAAAGTGATAGGCCTACTGTTCACCATTGCTTCTACTTCACATAAAACAGTAGAGAATTCTTCTTTGCTCAAATGAGCATTAGCTAAAAGTTTCTTTAATGGACACTTTACACTTCTCACTAGCCTTTCCCAAAATCCACCCCACCATGGTGCTCTCTCAACAATAAACTCCCACTGTACCCCTTGGTGTGAAAAGTAGGATTGGAATCCTTCCTCTTTTAGCAAGGACCAAACTTCTTGGAGTTCCTTTGCAGCCTTTTTGAAGGTTTTTGCATTATCCGATATGATTTTATTTGGGAAACCCCTTCTGTTCACAAACCTTTTAAAGGCCAAAAGAAATACATCACTACTTAAATTGCTTACCAACTCCAAATGGATTGCTCTGGTGGTAGCACATGTGAAAAGACATATATAACCTTTGTTAGACTCCCCTTGCTCATACACATAGACTGGCCCTGCAAAGTCTACTCCCACTACATCAAATGGGGCAGTATAGACACATCGTTCTCTTGGAAGTGGAGCTACCTTTTCATAATAAGGCTTTGCACTCCAACGCTTGCAAACCACACATTTATGCACGACCTTTTTTACTACTTGTCTAATTTTGGGAATCCAAAACTGTTGTCTGATCTCTATTATCACTTCTCTAACTCCAGCATGTAACAGCTTATGATGAGTATCCAGGATCAAAAGGTCCACAAAGTGTCCCCAAGAAGGTAGCAAAATTGGATGTCTTTTCTCCTCTGGAAGCCCAGAAAACTGTAGTCTACCTCCTACTCTCAATAAATCCTGATCCAAAAACACTTCCAAACCCTTGAGCGCAGAATGTGTTGGTAGAACCTGTAATGGATGGCTGGTGAGCAATTCTCTCTCTTCACCAAATTTTTCCTTCTGCATATATACCACCCAGTATTTCCTGGCTTGCTGAATCTCATTACTGTTCAGAATTCCTTCCCTTCTTGTTTCTCCCTTAATGTTGTTGGTAAATCTATATACCCATGCTGTCACTCTTAACAATCTTTTCAGACTGCTAATGTCCTCAAGCCTCAATATGGGGTCCTGCTGCATAACTTGACAACTGTTCACAGCGCATTTTCTCACCTCACTCACCCATGCTTCTTCAGCCTGGCATTCTCCTACAATAGGCTGATTAGAAGGCCAGTTTTCACTTCCAAGTTTTAGCCACTCTGGCCCATTCCACCACAAACTTGACTGTGCAAGATCTTTCACTGAAATTCCTCGTGTTGGTAAATCAGCGGGGTTTTGGGTGCCTGGACAATGCTTCCATTGCTTGGGATCTGTGTGCGCTTCAATTTCCTCCACCCTATTGGCAACAAATGGTTTCCATTTCCTTGCCTGGCTTCTTAACCAGTGCCAAACTATAGTGGAGTCTGTCCAATAATAGCTTGGAATTTCAGAGAGGGCCAAAGACTTTTGCACTATAACTGCACCCATCAATTCCAACCTTGGAACAGAAAGCCTTTTCAAAGGTGCTACTCTGCTCTTTGCAGCAACCAACCTGCAACTTACTTCCTCTTGCAATGCGCCTCTTATATAAATACAAGTTGCATAGGCTTCCTCACTTACATCACAAAAGATGTGCAGCTCCAAAGTGTCTGGACTATTATTCAACTCTCCAAAGTACCATCTTGGGATTTCAATGTCTCCAAGATGTGCCAATTCTTTGAACCAATATTTCCACCTTACCACCATATGATCAGGTAACTCTTGGTCCCAACCAAGTCCAATTTCCCAGAGGCTCTGAAACCAAATTTTTGACATTATCACAAATGGAGCCAGGAATCCAAGAGGATCAAAGACCTTTGAAGCCAAACTAAGAGCTGTACGTTTTGTCCACCTTGTCTCATTCTCAGCCAGCTCTACTAAAGATTTCCCATTGAAGGTAAACAAATCATCATCTTGCTGCCAAACAATGCCTAGCACCTTTGCGTCTATTGCCCACAACTCCTTAATACCAGAATCCTCAATAATTTCTGCTGCATCAGGTAATACACAGGAATGACTCATAAACTCTTGTAATTGCGAATGATTGGTCTGCCATTTTCTAAGCTCCATGCCAGCCTCCCTCATTATAGCTCTAGCCTCCATGAATATCTGTTTAGCCATTTCTGTATTATCCACGGAACATAGCAAATCATCAACATAAAAATTTTTCCTTATGTGTTCAATAGTGTTAGGATAGACTTCAGAATATTTCTTAAAATGGTACTGCATAGTAGCTGCCAACAGAAATGGACTAGAGCTGAGGCCGAACAACACTGACTTCATTCTATATGCTTGAACCTTAGGTTCATTTTCCAACAAGTCTTTCGTATCCACCCACAGATACCTTACTGCATCTCTGTCCTCTGGTTTTAACTTTATCCGCAAAAAGGCTTGCTTCACATCTGCAGTCAATGCTACTCTACCAAACCTGAATCTCAGTAACAAGGAAAATAAATCTGCATTTAAATTTGGCCCAGCATCCAAACAGTCATTCAAGGATCACACTACCTTTGTCCTTGGCTGAGCCATCAAAAACTACCCTCAGTTTGGTGGTAGTTTTGTCTCGCCGTACCACTGCATGGTGTGGCAGATAATGTGCCTCCTGGCTCACCAGCTCACCTTGCACCCTTTCAGCATAGCCCTCCCTTACATAACTTAGGATGGCCTCATTGTATTCAATTAACAACTCCTCATTTTTTCTTAGCCTGTACAATGAAGTCTCCAACCTCTGATTAACTAGCTGAAGGTTTGAACCGGGTTTGCAAGAATCCTTCCATGGTAGGCCAACTTCATAGCAACCATCTCTAAACCCAATCCCTTTTTCAAATTGCTCTAAAACATCATTGTTCACTGTACTTGACTGTTTGTCCTTTATGCCAATGGATTCAAGTTCCCAAAACGCTTTCAAATGCCTTTCCAAACCATGGCTGTTCTCCTCAATCTTAACAAAAAGAGCCTTAATTTCCATTTCATTGCAATAGCTACCATGTAGCATCCAGCCTAGCTTACTTTCAAGAGCTAGTGGGCCTTGAGAAGTACGGACAATATTACCAGTGATGAAGTCCCAATAATAGTCAGCTCCAATCAAAAGACTAATATCTTCTGTTCCTTCAAACGTATTATTGCCCAAATTAATTCCTTTAACTTGCAATTCTTGGACACATGCCATATCTAAACAAGTAGTGACTGGAGCACAAAGTTCCTCAATCTCTACAGCTTGGACCTTGATAGTGGGACTTTGCGGTAACAACCCCTTAACCAAAACTTCTACCTTCTTAAATTTGGTTCGGTTTTGAACGGAACCCCCAAACCCAGAAATTCTTAAATTTTCCCTCTTAAGTTCTTTAAACTTCAATTTTCTGGAAATTCTGGTCTTAATAAAACTACACTGGCTACCACTATCAAACAACACTCTTACAGTAGCTTCTCCCTCATTCCCAATTAATAAGGCTGCAGTTGTTTGCAATAATCCCCCTTTACTTTTACTCCCTTGCATAGCAGTGGCATGTGCCACTGATGTCTCTACTTCTGGGGTAGGCCTACTAGGAGTGTTTTCACACAATAATGGCTGATGCCTACCATGACATTTTTTGCACAAAATTTTAAACTTACAAAACCTTGCTCTATGACCTTTCAAAAAACATTTAAAACATGCTGTGGACTTAGTTACCCTGTCCTTTCTCTCCTCAAAGGGTAAAGCCTCAGCCACCTCACATTTATATGACTTGTGGTTGCCTTCGCAAAATATGCATTCCTTGATTCCCTTTAATTTATTCTCAGAGGATGCATGTAGAGCTGACACTGTACCTGGGCTATTCCTTTTTGTGGAAACTTTGGTGCTGTGCCTGCCTTTGTCCCCTTGTTTACCATCCCACTGTGCAAACTCAACTCCCTCTCGTCTTGCTAATTCTGTGCCTAAAAGACTTAACATCTGCTGAAGGGGGATGTACACATGTTCTGCAGAGTGTCCCCTACTTAATTCAAGCAAAATTGAGCTAGGCAATTTAGACTCCAGTGTAGGAACCAACATTATACCATACCTTTCCATTCCTACACCCAAGTTGTCCAGGGACCTAGTTCTAATTTCAAATTCATCATATAACTGCCGTAACTCCTTGACACTATTAGGATTATTAACAGGAGGTATAGCTAAAAGTGCACGGAGGTGGCTTTTAATCAAGATATCTGGCTTACCAAACCGTTTCTTTAATATATCCCAAGCCACATTATAATTAGCCTCTGTTAATGCTAATCCTACTATAGTCTTTGCTGCCTCCCCTTCCAAGAGGGACTGCAAATAATTAAACTTCTCCACGGCACTTAACACTTGACTAGAATGAACTGCTGATTGAAAACTGTCTGCCCATCCTTGCCATTCCTGAATACTCCCAGAAAATGGTTTGAGTACAAGCCTCGGTAATTGAACTACAGATCTGTTAACCTTAACTTCACAAACATCATTTGTTGAGTGTTGTGTTTCATTATTAGACCTGGTCTCTAACTGTACTGAGCTGTTAAACTCTTTTGCTCGGAGGCCTACTTTAATTATATCATCAATAATCTCTTCAAAGTAAATTATGCTATTTTCTATTTCATCCTCTTCTATAAGAGCCTCAATTTTAACATTTACCTCACTTAGAGCAACCTTTTTAGTTTCTAATATGGAAAGTTGCGCAGTCACTAAGCGTAAATCCTCTTGCTCTATGGCAGAATCTATAGTGGCAATGACCTTTGTAATTAGACCTTTGTAGGCGCTTCTCCTTTTTATAAATTTGTTCAGTTCAGATGCACTCATCTTCAATGCAAACAACAATTGGGCTCAATACCAAATGAGCTGAATTGGCAGAAATACTTAACCAAACTGATCAAACGCAAATTTTACTTTCAAATAAACTGAATTGCTGGGTGGGGTACTAACCAAACACCAGTATGGAATACCAAATTTTCCACCCCAGGACCTTAATTCAATAATAACCCAAAATTAACCAAACCGGTAAAATGTAGGCCAAAACAACGACAGACGACTGGCCACGTTTAGCAATTGGGCGACCAAACTTTCTACCCTGGGACCTTAATTCAATAATAACCCAAAATTAACCAAACCGGTAAAATGTAGGCCAAAAACAACGACAGACGACTGGCCAAGTTTCGCAATTGGGCAACCAAACTTTCTACCCTGGGACCTTAATTCAATAATAACCCAAAATTAACCAAACCGGTAAAATGTAGGCCAAAAACGACGACAGACGACTGGCCAAGTTTAGCAATTGGGCAACCAAACTTTCTACCCTGGGACCTTAATTCAATAATAACCCAAAATTAATCAAACCGGTAAAATGTAGGCCAAAAACGACGACAGACGACTGGCCAAGTTTAGCAATTGGGCGACCAAACTTTCTACCCTGGGACCTTAATTCAATAATAACCCAAAATTAACCAAACCGGTAAAATGTAGGCCAAAACAACGACAGACGACTGGCCAAGTTTCGCAATTGGGCGACCAAACTTTCTACCCTGGGACCTTAATACAATAATACTCAACCCGTCTAGGCCTAACTTGGGCTACAATTTGCACAATCAGAACTTTGCCGAAAAATAGTCACTGACTCAGTTTTGGGGTAGAATCCGGTTCTGAAGGACCATGTTATTTTATTTATTTGTTGGGTTCAAAATCCCAGCTGAGCCGTGAACGGCCAAATTCTAAAGGGCCAGTTCTACCTGAAGCCCAAGTTAAGCTAAATTAAAACTTACGGATTTGAGATCCTATTAGGTCCTACCTCACTGTAACCTCAGGGTTGCTGACTCGATGCGGGCCTACCTTAGACCTTTGTTACATGAATTTAATATAAACAAAAGGGGTACTATTTATGGTCTTCTTTCTCAACCTTGCAACAACAACGCAACCTGGACTATTGCACGATGCAACAATCTTGTATCTAAACAACCAAACTGAATTGCAAGAGAGCTCTCTAACAGACCACACCCTGTACGTACGACATCCCACAAACGAGTAGAAAGAACGCGCAGCGCCCCAAAATGATGCCAACAGTGTGACCAAACAATGATGCCACAAGAGCTCAAAAATGCTAGCTCTAAATTAAGTTAATTTTTCACTAACCTTACAATTATGAGATGGATATATATACACACCTTAACTTAATATATACAAGCAATGCTGCATCAATCAGCTTAGTCATCATATCGCCTTGGGACAACAATGGTTCTTCCTCTTCTAGATTTTCTAACACTCTCAAACAGAATACAAAATGACTTGATCGATGCGGTTCAAAAGGCAATGTTGAATGAAATAGAAAATGAACTTAATCAGGCAAAATTTGTTGCTATTCTTCTAGATGAAACGTCCGATGTATCAAACTATTCACAACTTTCAACTGTTTTGCGATATGTTACAAAAGATTGTGTTGCTAAAGAACGATTTATCGGGTTTAACGATGTGAGTGCAGACCGTTCAGCAAATGCTTTATCTGAACACGTATTTAAATGCATTGAAACTTGGAAGTGTGAAAATAAATTAGTTGCACAAACCTACGATGGTGCTGCTACAATGGCAGGACAATTAAATGGGTTGCAGTCAAAGGTAAGGCAGAAATATGAATCTGCAATCTTTATTCATTGTTGTGCCCATGTGCTAAATTTAGTTCTTTCACAAGCATGCTCTGCTATGAAAGAATGCAAAATATTTTTTTCTACAATAAATGGACTGGGTACGTTTTTTACTAAATCACCCAAAAGAACCAATGCGTTGGATAATATTGTTAAAAAAAGATTTCCCAAAGCTGCAGCAACTAGGTGGAATTACTCCTCGCGTCTAGTTAATACCGCAAAAGAAAATCTAGATTTCTTAAACAGCCTTTTTGAAAACATCATTGAGAATCCTGAATCATGGGATGAAGTCACTATAAATTCTGCAATTGGATTCCGACACAATTTAAAAGATCCTGATTTCCTGTTTTTATTAGAAGTATTTAGTGATATATTTTCCTTCACTGATGTTTTATTTAACATCCTTCAGACCAAAAATCTTGACATTGTGTATTGCAAAGAGCATATAGATAAAACTAGAACAATGCTCGAAAATAAACTGGACGACTTTTTCATGTTTTATGAAACTTTGGAGGAAAAATATGGCATAGATGCAGCAAACCAAACTAAGAGATGCAGGAATAAATCTGACCAATCTGTTGACCCACAACAGCATTACAGAATCCTCTATAACAAAATTATTGGCACAATAGTTGACCAATTAAAAGTAAGATATTCATCATTAGAAGAGCTTAAATTCCTGGAGCTTCTCAATTTTAGCAAAGCTGAAGAATATTGCAAAAAATTTCCAGTGGATGCTTTAAATTCGTTAAAGGCCACTTATGGTGATTTTTTTTTATATAATTCGTCTTCAGAGTGAACTATGTGTTTTGTATTCAATGGAGGACTTTATAAAGCAAAGTGTATGCAATTTAATGCATTATATTTATACCAAGGATCTTATTGATGCTATGCCAGAACTCTTCAAGCTTTGCAATTTGGTTTTGACAATTCCTTCTACGACTGCCTCTGTAGAGCGATCCTTTTCTGCATTGAAGAGAATTAAAACTTACCAAAGAAATACAACAGGAGAGCAAAGGATTTCAGGGTTAGCCCTTATGTCTATTGAAAAAGATTTGCTCCAACATTTAATTAAATCAGAAGATTTCTATGAAAAGATAATAAACATATTTGTCCTGAAGGATCGAAGAATTGAATTAATTTATAAATGAGGTAAGTAAATAATAATTCTTATTTTTTATAGGTCTTTTTTTAATTTAGATGTACTTATCAGTGATCCCATTACTATGTTACGGAACTAAAT